>CATIWF010185805.1:0-16993 GCA_949630135.1 Balakata baccata
CTTTTCTAAAGGGTTTTAGGCTATATAAGTGATTTTTCCTTTAGTTTTTGGTGATTTTGGCTTCCTTTGAGTGAAAGAAGGTAGAAAAATGGAGGGGTGAAGAGGGAGCACGAATTTGGGTGGAAAAGCTAGGGTTTGGGGCTGATGTTAATGAGGAAGAAGAAGGGTTTTTATACTTTGGTAAATATGTCACTTTGGTCCCTCCTTGTTTTTGCCAAATATCCATTTAAAACCTTGGCTTTTATTTCTTTCTTATAACTTTTCTCAACTTTATATTTTTTTAATTAAATCACCCACAAAAAAAATAAAATCTTTTATAAATCTTTAAACCTCAATTTTAGACTCTAATAATACTAATTGCGGCAATTAAACATATTAATTATCCGGACCTAAATTACGGGCATTACATTTCTTCTATCAATTCTATCTGTCTTAATGCAAGTTCAACAATAGGATTCTTAATGATAACTTGTACTTTCGGGTCATCTAAATCTGGCACACCTACTTGCTCATCCATTGTGTGCTGAGGTGGAGCATAAGATTGGACACCTACGGGTGAATATAGTGGAGTATGACTTTATGGTTGTAAAGGTGCCATATTTGGGAATAATCCCCTACTAGTTCCGATATCTTATGCTTTAAGTGGAGGTATAAATCTTAGAGGAAACAAAGGAGTTCCTGGCATGTCATTGATGAATAATTCCCGGGAGGAGCTGGCGCGCTCTCTAACAAGTTTTTTCCTTTAACGACTTCAAAAATTTTAGCCATTTGTTTTTTCCATTCACTATGCATTTTGATTAATTGCTCTTTTAGGCAATTTACTTCTTATCTAAGCTCTTCTTATGCTTGATTTTCCATATTTTTTACCCTTAAACAAGTCCTATAAGAATGGGTTGAGTATTATTGTTACTTAAGATGGCATGCCATTTTGGTATCCTTATTTTAAATGATATAGTAGACTTTGCACTTTATGAATAAAAACTTAGATTAATACCTAGATTAATTAGAGACATACATACCAAGTTCTAATATGAAATACATAAGACAAAATACATAACATAACATAGGATTAAATCCTAGGACGAAATACATGCATGAGTAATAAAGTGCCTAATGTTAATACAATGTTGCAAAATGAATAGATTGATTCGATCTCCATCACAATCTACTTGAAATCTTTATAATAAGCCCAATCACTATGAATTGTCTCTAAAAACCATTGTAGATGATGCCCATAAGGACCAACAGGTACATAATTTTCCTTTAAGTATTCCACTTTCTTTGCCATGCCATGAGCTCTCCTTGCCATCTTCTTCAGCTTACTTGTAACTTGATTAATTTTTGTGCATACGGGTGAAATTGTCCTGATAATACCAAAGATTCTCGCAACACTCTGACTTATTAAGTAACTGATCTCTTTTCTACTTGCAAATTATCACAAATTTCTTTTATTTAGAAAGCCTCATCTTGATAAATGCTAATTGCTTGCTCTAAATCTTCATAGCTATTTTGCTAATCCAATGTTTTCATAATCAGGGACTCTATTGTGGCTTCCATTTTCCTTTTATTAGATTTATATTGCTCTAGTTCCATTTTGAGCTTTTCGACTTCTTCTTTCAATTCATCATTCTCTTTCTAAACCTCAAAAGCCTTCTCCTTAGCCTGAGTCGTGCTTTTGATCCAAGTAGCTATATCATCTTGTACATATTCAGTCACCTCTTTGCTAATACCCTTAGATGCTTCTAGTTGATACTTTGATGATAATTCTCAGGAATTTTTACTATAGGCGGGATGAAGCCTTTGCATGTTTTCATATGCCAATCAATATAATTAGGAGCCACTATATCAGTATATGCTCCTTCATGGCTCTAGCATTTCCCAAGTAGCAATAATCCCACATACTTTAGTCATGGCATGTTTCTCACCATGTGCAAAATTTGATTCTGTTAAACCTGTTGTGTGTGGAATAAATTGCCTTGACCTCAACTATCTTCTTACCATACTAGGAGCATAAGCTATTCCTCCCCAAGGCCCAAGTAAAGGTACCCAAGTAATTTTCCATAGTGCCAACCAACAAACATCAGTTTCTTGCAAATTGTGAAGAAATCTCAACCACTCTTTCTTTGATGGTCCCTTTCTAGGCCATTCAGCCTTACCATATTCTGTTATGTAATTACCAAGCTTGTAATAGCTTGGTGAATACCTCAACATTGGAAAATTAAATTGTTCTAGGCAATTTAAATGATTTATCATCTACATGCTTAATAAAGGGGCACAAGCAGTAAATCTACCCATTCCTTATCTTCTACACATATTGAAGGCTCTAAATGTTTGTACTAATATGCCCATAGCAAGATCAACTCCTTGTAACACCTTTGTAAAAAAGGGTAATCACCTCATCATCCACATGTCCTAACTTTTTAGGAAATAAAACTGCTCCATATAAGACTAACGCCAAAACTTCTAATCTATTTTCCAAATGCTTATTGTTGTTCACAAATTCAAGCAGGTGCACTAAGGAAATGCCCTTTGATTCCTCATCCTCCCATCTTGCTATTTCATTTGCCTTTAAATTCACAATTTTAGCCAATTGTTTCCTACCAACTTCACTTTTATTACAAACATATGGCTTATTCTCTGAAATTATTGGTACGTTCAACATGATATGATACTCTGCAATGGTTGGAGTTAAATCAATCCTTCCAAATGTGAAGCACTGGTAACTTGGATCCCAATAACATGTCCTAGCTTTTAACAGGGAAGGAAAGGCAAGAATGTACATTAATGGAGCAATCCATCCAAATTTCTCTGTGAAATTTGAACGTTACTGTAGAGACAATACTTCCCACACTTGTTTAATGGCTTTGTAATCATTTTGTTGCAAATCTATCAATGCAATTTCTGGAAGCTTCAAGTTGATTATGATCGGTAGGCTTTCACTTTTAGATTTTTGCTTGAGCTCATATTCTACTACCACATCATATTCTTTATCAACAGTGAGTTGGCTTGGACAATTTTCCATTACAGTAGATTGATAAGAGATCGATAGATAATTCCTTTTTCAATCAAGCAATACTGCATGAGCATGCAAGAATCAAACAGGTTAGTGGAATGATATAAGTTAACTAATATAAATGCATAATCTAATATGATGTAATCACAAATACTCTTGGCAAAAGGACTTCTTTCATTAATCATGGAAATGTTTGTTACAACCTAAATAAAGGTTTGCATTATTTGTCTAGTTACCAAAACTATGAGACAAACTATCTTTTAAACTCTTCCTTTTTCCACTATTTTCCTACTTCCTAAAGAAAGATACCAATGATTGTCTAAGTACAAAAAGTGACTTCTTAGATAAATTTTTATAATGCAATGGTCTCTTTCCTTACAACAATTCCTATAAATCTAAAGACATTCCCATTTTTACTGCATTTTTCATGGAAACGGGTTAATAGGGACTGCTCCATTTTCTCCTACAACTATCACAAGCCTGCTTTGAAAGTCCCGAGCCACCATAAGATAGGTGCTGACGGTGTAAAAAGGCAAATTCAATACATTCATCTTGATACACCCATCATGGTGATAGGATATCAGCTGGAGCAAGGTTGGAGGCACTACTTCCACAGGAATATTATTAAGGTGACAAAGTGCCCTTTTGATTTCCTATCATGTCCTCAGATCTTTGACTGGATCAATCATAGGATTCTCTCTATGATGCTTCCATACATCTATTTGTAGATAATAATGGCTCATTATCGCCGCATATCTCATTTCTAGATGCTCATTAATCTTGAATGTTATAAATAAATACGGCTCATCCAGTTCTTCCTCAAACATCTCTTGCCATTCATCAGTGGACATAAATAGAATTAACCACTTGTAAAAATATAAACGCTGCTCCGGCCATGCATTCCATTGGGTAAAACAGTCTGACAACCATTCTTTGTCTAGTATGAACCCATTCTTATAATGTTTAACCAAGTACCATAAAAGACAGTATGCTTCCTTAGAAAATGTAATTGTGTCAGCACCAGATACATAGAAATAATTCAGGAATGGGTATGTTGGGTGCCAATCCAAAAACTTCATAGGAGTATCATGAATCCTATACTAGTGAAGCAAAAGTGATTGATAATTCCTAATCATCTCAGCATCTCGAAGAGCTATAATTTCTATAAGTATAATGAAAGCTAATTATGGTGGCAGGTTTCCTGTGATATTTTCAAGTCTAGGAATGGGAACGACATTCTCCATTTATTTCGGAAGTCTTTTGCCCAAAAGTTTGTGTTACTTTATGCATCTGCAAAACAAACAAGGCCAATTAGATTATAGAAATAAAATAAAATAATATATATATATATGAATAAGAAAGACGATCATAAAATATTAGGAAAGAGAGTGTTCCCTTGTGTACTTAATCTTGGATTTCTCAAGGCGATTTGGATGATCAAGGTGATTGCTAGGTTTTTTTTTTGTGAATTTAAGTTCAAAACTAGCATGGCAGATAAAGTTCAAATGGTTTACGGTCCTCAAGCCATGGCCAATTCGCTTTCATCTATTCCTAGATTAGCAAAGGTTCTTTTGATCAAAGCCTAACCAAAAGAAAACTTGACTGAAAACCTTTCACAAGCCCTACCAAATTTCTCACCTAGGCATCCCTACTTGGTTCTCAACCTAATCCTAATAAGGGTAATAGATCAATACCTGATCTTTAAGTGTGTGTATGTGATAGTGCACATTGTGTGAGGAAATACGTACCTTGCTTAATCTACCCATAAAAATAAGCATGCAATTAAATGCATAACAAGATAAAATAATAAATTAACATATTAGCTAGATCCACTTTTTTATAAAAAAAAATTAAAGGCAGTCCCCAGTGTAGTCACCAAGTTGTGGCACATGGGAATCTAGGATCTTTTTATGTTTTTGTACAATGCGGAGCGGCCAACTCGTTGTATTTAAATTTTTATGAAGCTTTAAAAAAAAGGAGTCGCCGTCAATCATACTTGTCGGATCGATTAGATTTCCATTAAATAAGGTCTGCTTTACAGAGTAAGGATTTGGAGATCAAATGAATGAGGAATGTATTAGCACCTCAATTCATCTAATTTTGTTAAAATTCATTATTTTTATTCTTATTGTTACTAGTATTCTTAATTCAGTGATATATTATCCAATTCCTGGATAAAGTAAGGTAAAAAAAATGTATAGAATGTATATACATATTAGAATTTAATCATTTTTATCGTTTTAGTGAATTAATTTGATTAATATTTTTTATAAAAATTTATTTTTTAAATTACATATATCCAATTCCTGGATATATATAAAATAAATTAATATTATTAAAAAAATTATATCTAATACCTAGATATAGTAAAAATATATTTTTAGGAAACTAGACTTGACTTAAATCGAGTACCTACGTCCCCATTTAAGGGATCAAAATTCATGTAGTTCGAATTAAATTTATAAATTTTGAAAATATATAAATTTTGTCATATTCAATTTCTGAATATGACAATAATAGTAATGATGATGATAATATAATGACTCTTGCATCTTCAATGCTCATAAGAAGAAAGAAATAAAAGAATTGCTGCTCTAAATTTTTTTACAAGTGTTATACTCATATAAATTTTCTACTTTTTATTTATACATAAGAAGAATAAACAATATAATTCACATCTAGACTTTTATTCTTTGCAATTAAAAAAATAGCAACCTTTATTAGGATAAAGTTCACATTTACCACCAAACTACAATTTTCAAATTTATATTATATATATTTTTTGTTTTTTCTAAATTTATTGTAGTGGAGTATATATGAAATATATATATTATTTTACAAATGGTATTTCTATCACCTTAATCATTGTAGTAATAGTAATAATAATAACAATATATATATATATATATATATATATTGTATTTTTTGTCTCTTCTTTTTATGAAAAGATAGATAGGACAAACTTTTTGCATCTTTATTTGATTTAGCATACTTTAAGTCAAGTCTTTACTTTTTATCTATAAAATAAAATTTTGTCTTTTTAATTTGTTTAGTTCTTAATTTTTTAACAAAAACAAGATAATGGAGATTTATACATGAATAGATAAAAAAAAAAAAAATCCACGGAACAAAGCCACAATGTGGCAAACAGATGAATTTTTTTTATTTTTTTACGTAATTTTTTATTTTTCTAGCAAAGTTTTTTTTTATTTAAAAGGAAAAAATTATATTAAATTATTTATTATATATATATAAGAGTCCTTTTTTATCTATTATATTTTAAGATATCCCATAATAAAATATTAATATGGAGATCTTAACAAATGATAATAACAATAATAATAATGAATAGAAAATGAGTGAAAAAATAAAATAAAATAATAATAATAATAACAATAAAATAAATAATATAAAAAAGTGCAAAATGTAAGTTATCACATATAATAATAATAACAATAAATGATAAAAAAATCAATATATAATAATAAATAACAAATAAAATTTGTAGATCGCAACACATACTATTAATAATTACCATAATAATAAACAATAATTAATAAAGTAAAATAAAAAAATAATCATCATTTTTTATAATGAAATTTATAGAGTATAACATATAATGCTAATAATGGCAATAATAAATAAATAAATAATATGTCTTTTTTTTTAAGTAGAACACTTATATCATAAATTATAATTCCTGCAATTTATAATAATTGATCTCTAGAATTTTTTTTCTTCCTCCTTTTTTCTTTCTCTCTTTCTTCTTTCTTCCTTTTCTCTTTTTCTTTCTTCTTCTTTGTAATTTCCTTCCTTTTTTTCTCTCTCTTTTCTCTTTCTTTATTTCCCAACCTTTTCACTCCATTCTTTTTTTTTTCACCCATGTAGCAAGTCTCCTTTTATAGGAGAAAAGATGATTTTTGGTCCTTAGGTTAAAGTATTTGTCCATTGTTTAAAATCTATATAAAAAAAGAAAAAGAAAATATATATTTGTAATATATGAAGACATGGGAGGTATGGGGGATTTCTTTTTCCACAAGTTAACCCCTTATTTATTTCTTTTTAAATTATTATTATTATACTTACATTTTTATTTTTATTATTTTTTAGTATCTACATGCAAAACTACTTATTCACATGTTGGGCTTATAACTAAAATGGATCAAATAAGAAGTCCAAATGACTCTATCAAATCCCAATGAAGAATGATGACCCAAATCAACTAATATAGAGAGTAAATTAAAGTAAAAGTTTTAATTACTTACTCTTACATTTTTTTAGTGTCTACAGTGCACATTGACCATATAGCAATAGTTGCTGCTAGAGTTATAGACGCTTAAGTTTCAACACTCTCTAATAAGTTTATTTAAAGGTTTAAATAATTGCAATTTAGTTTTAGTTTATGAATAAAGAATATAATTTTGTTTAATAGTTGAACAAAAGTTTTTCATTTGACTATTAAAAACAATTGTTATTCTGTGTGATCAAATGATATTCCTTATGAAACTAAAACATTATGCGGTAGAATTTATGATATTGAAATGCTTGATTTTATCCTCAATATTAAATTTAAAGGGTTGATGACCTGAAACCATAAATTATGACATTGTCAACTTGGGCATATAAAAGAGAACCATATGATGAGTTATGGTAACTTGGAGTCATTTAATTATAAATCATGTGATACATGTGAATCTCATTTACTAAGCAAGTTGATAAAATCACCTTTTAGTGAAAATAATAGAGGATTGATGGACTTTTTGCATATAGATGTATGTGGAACAATATTCATGCATGCCATAAATGGTTTTGTATACTTCATTACCTTAATTTTGATCGCTTATAATTCGGGTATTTATATATGGTGATATACAAATTTAAAACATATGAAATGTTCAAAGAATTCAAAAATAAAGCAGAGGAATAATTCAGCAAAAGTATAAAGACACTTAGATTATATCAAAGTGAAATAATACTTAAGCTAAATGTTTCAATGTCATATAAGAGATAATGAGATTTTATCTAAATGAACTATATCTTATATGTCATAGTATAATGATGTGGCTAAAAGGGGTAGCCGAACCTTGTTAGACATGGTGAGGTACATAATAAGCTTTTAGAATTCCTTAATGTTCCTTTTATGGTATTGCACATGGGATTATATTTATATGATAAACATAATACCTTATCAGTTAGTTGATGTTGTTCTTTATAAGATAAGAACTAACATAAAACATATTCTTTCATAAATAAAAGTTTAGAATTGTCCTGCTTAGGGAAAATAGATAATGTTAGACTAGCTCAAAGCTAAGTCTATCCTAATGTCTGTATATAGGATAACTAATGAGAGTCATTTAGATATCAATTTTACCACTCTTTAGAAGAAAAGTTGTATGTTTCAAATATGTTGTCTTCCAATAGAAAGAGTTTCTTCTACAAGAAGATAGAGAGAGCAAGATAGAACTTTATGAAGTTTAAGATACCCAAGCAGACAAGAATCAATTGACAAATCCCAGAATATGTGTTTCATATAGATAAAGTAACAGTAAGACTTCATGAAACACAAGTGATTCATAAGTGTGGCAGGATACGAGTTGTTACTAAGAGATATAGATCTCTTATAAGTGAACAAAATGTCTTATTACTCATAAGAGATGATGAACCTACTACTTATGAAGAAATTCTGAAAGGTTCAGAATATGACTAATGGTGAAAGCCATGAGTCAAAGATGGATTCCATGTCTAAAACCAAGAATAGACTTTGGTTAATCCACCTGAAGGGATAAAAACCATTGGATGCAAATGGACTTTCAAGTTGAAGACCTACATGGAAGGTAATATAGTTACCTATAAAACTAGGATTAGCTAAATGGTATCGTCAAAGATAAAGGTTGACATGATGATGCCTTTATCTCTATACGCTATGCTTAAATTCATCACATTACTCATAGTCATTGCTACTCATAATGATGAGATTTAGCAAATGGATGTGAATGCAGCATTCCATTAAAGAAATCTTACCTAGGATGTGTATATGACACAACTAGAGGTATTCATATCCAATGATGGCAGGGATGCAAAATTGCAAAAATCCATTTATGGATTAATGCAAGCATCCGAGAGTTGGAATATCTAAATTGATGAGATAATCAAAGAATTTGCTTTCTCACAAAACATGAATGAACCTTATGTTTACAAGAAGGTTAGTGGAAGTGTTGTCGTGTTTTTATAGTAAAATATGAAAGACTTAATACTTAAGAAATGACATCTCAATTCTAAATTAGTCTATTTGTTACACTCAAAGTATTTCTCGAAGAAAGACTTTAAAGGTGACCTACAAGAAGGGGATTAAGATCTATAGAGATAGATCTAAAAGGTTGTTTGGTCTTTCTTAGCCTACATAGCTAAAATGCTAAAGAGGTTTAGCATGGAACAGTCCAAGAGAAAATTTATTCCTATAGTCGATAGCGTTATCCTCTCTAAGTCTGTATGTCTAAAGACATAAGACAAATGGACTAGCACGGATGAGATTCTAAAAGCTTTAGCTATTAGATTCATTATGTGTGTTATACTATGTACTAGGCCCAATGTATCTTATGCTCTGAGAGTCATTAGCAGATACTGATTAGACCCTAGTGTGGGTCATTGGGTAATTGCCAAGAAGATCCTTAAGTGCTTGAAAAGAACTAAGGATGCATTCTAGATACAAGGAGATATTAAGCTTAAGGTAAGCAAGCTATTAGATGCTAGAATCCAATACGATAAGGATGCATCAAAATCCTAGTCGGGCTATGTATTCACATTGAATGATTGTGTAGTCGGTTGGAAGAGTTTCAAACATATGATGACTGTGAATTTATAACTGAAAGTATATTACAGCTTCTAAAAGTGATTCCTAGCATTATTGATCCAATATGATTGGAATGATAATGGAGCTATTGCATGAGCAAAAGGAATCACAATCTCATCAAAGGTCCAAACATGTACAAACGTTACCAATTGATAAGAGAGATCAATGGTAGGCATGATGTAATGATAGAAAGAATTTCCACTGATCAAAATATAACTAATCATGCATTAGACCATATCCCCAAAAGGAATATGGTCATATCCTTGCCTATAATGTAATATACAATGGCAATTGACTTTATTGTTAGAGATGTGCCCTAAAGGCAATCGCCTTAATGTACATATTACTATTGCCATTCTTTCATTATGTTGGTATTCATATGTATATGAATTGATGTGGATCTTAAACTGATTAATGAAAGTCTTTGATACATAACATAGCATAAAGAAAATCATGATGAGATCATGATAATAAGATTCCTATCATGTGTAATTATATTAGTATCTAAATTATCTTTAGTCATAGGATTAATAAGACAAGACATTATTAATCCGAATAGACTAGCACATGTTATACTCTTTGATTGGATCAAATAATAGATCTCATAATCTGTGAGCATGAGATGTTTAGAGTTAACATATGGATGCTTGCTAAGAGTAGTAAAGTACATTGGATGACATGTTATTAGACAATTATACAGATGATCTATTCAAATGTCAATGATAGTCTCATCATAGCAATAGTGCAAGCATTCTTAGACTTAAGATACTTAAGGATATCTTGGATACTGATTATGTACTTTGACTTCATTCCTTGTTGCCTCATAAAGGTCACTCATAGGGTGGTGATTGGGTACAGCTTAAGGTATTCGAAAGTAATAGGGTAGCCAATAAAGGATTCACCACTCCTGATAGATGGAGTGTATACTCATGGCCTCTTCTTAGGATCATTACTTGGGAGTCTCTAGCCAGAGTGAAAATGTCATGAAGGTAATCTTCATTGACATATCTAAATCAGTAATAAGTCTCAAGGACAAAATCTAACATCACTTGGGTTAGGTGTGATGTAGTCAGTCTAGAGAGAATTGACACGTGGTTCATACTCTAAACCGAGTGGGGTATAGAACAGTAAAAGGACAAATTGCACGGATATTATCTATGGAAAGGTTTGTAGTCAAACCGCTAACTTTCTAGTCAATTAGGGATCATGATGTGTTGCTAGATACCACTCATGACTTGCTCGAATTAATTGTTAATTTGGGTGGCCAATATAATTGAGAACCTAATGGGTCACACACATTGGAGGTGTGAAAAATAAGTAAAATAGTTTTGGATGGGATCAAAAAATATGAGAGAATTATTTTAGGTCGGATCGTGATGAAATCGCAGAAAAATTCTAGAAAAATCGCTCTAGAAGGGTCACAGGCCTATATGGATCCGCAAGCCTGCATGGGCTGCTGTTTGCAATAGCCCTCATAAATCCCCTATTTTATTCCTATTTTTGTACCGCTTGATTTTTTAATCAAGTTTGGGTTAGAGTGGGACTCTAAAACCATAGGGCCATTTTTGTAGACATATTTATATTAAATTTTGGATAAAAAATTTAATTAAGCTACAAAAGAATTAAGTGTTAATTCTTGATTTTCTCTCAATGAGCATACACTTTGCTAGCACATTGTATATGTTCAAACCATCACCCTTGGAGTTTCAATCTTCCATTTTTGTGAGGATCAACATTAAAGACGATCCTACTTTGGATTGTTATGGTTTGCGACAACTCGACAAGAAGGAAAATTGAAAAAACAAGCCAAGATATTAAATGTACTAATTTCTATCTTTGGTTTATTAAATTAGTTTTAAGAGCACAAGTTGTATCCTATGAACCAGATTTTGAAAAATTTTAATTTTTGCTGCATTTTTTTATATGTGATACATTTTTAAAACCCAACAATATTTGCCTCACATCCTGAAGCAATTTTAATTTTTCATCTCACATTCTTAATTTGATAGATCTTATACAAGCAACCTTACAAGAGATATCATTTCCCATAAGTACTTGACCACCATTCAATTTTTCATAACTACAGAATCGATCCTTTCTTGGTGTCATATGGTAAGTACAAGCTGAATCTAATGTCCAATTCTCATGATCCTTTATATCACTAATAGTTAATACCTCAATCTCATCATTTTCCATAAGTACTTGACCACCATTCAGTTTTGCATAACTATAGAATAGATCCTTTCTTGGTGTCATATGGTAAGTACAACCTAAATCTAATATCCAATTCTCATGATCCTTTATATCGCTAATAGTTAATGCCTCAATCTCATTATTTTCTTTTGATACATTAGCTACTCCACCTGAGCTCCCATTCTTTGCCAATTTCTTTAGCCTTTCCTTACAAAATTTCCTAATATGCCCTTTCTTGTTACAATAGTAACAAACTCTATCAGACTTGGAGTACAACCTGAATCTAATATCCAATTCTCATGATCCTTTATATCACTAATAGTTAATGCCTCAATCTCATCATTTTCCATAAGTACTTGACCACCTTTCAGTTTTGCATAACTACAGAACAGATCCTTTCTTGGTGTCATATTGTAAGTACAACCTGAATCTAATATCCAATTCTCATGATCCTTTATATCGCTAATAGTTAATGCCTCAATCTCATTATTTTCTTTTGATACATTAGCTACTCCATCTGAGCTCCCATTCTTTGCCAATTTCTTTAGCCTTTCCTTACAAAATTTCCTAATATGCCCTTTCTTGTTACAATAGTAACAAACTCTATCAGACTTGGAGCTACCCTTACTACCTTGAGATGTACATTTTGTAACATCCTCGACATTCCTCATATGCATTACTACATGCATTTCATTAGATCATATTCATTTTATATGTCATTCACATGAAATACATACATACATATGGATTTTGGCTTGAACATGTTCATGACATACACTTGCTATTTGTCGATTTATTTGCAATAGTGCTAAGTCAAATGTGTTTATTTTATAACCAAAAGAGAATGACAAGGCATTATGAATCAAATTGAATAAAATGAGTAGATTAAAATTAAAGTGAACTAATGACTAAATTAAAATTGGTAAAATTTTGATATGGTTAATTTAAGCAAATTGAAATAGAAGAGTAAATTGTATATTTGTATTGGTTTGTATAATAATAATAATAATAAAAGAAACGGGAGAAATGCACAAAGAGAATGGCAGTGGACTTTAGAGATAGGCATAATTTCTTTGTTTTATCAACATTCAACACACTTTTCTTACTTTATCCGGTTCTCCTTTCTCTTTCACTACAACAACTAACTTTTCTTCTTCATTTCAGTTAAAAAATGCAGCAATAAGCTTAGCAAAAGTTGGTTATTAGTGAGTAAACACTTTTTATTGTATTAATCTTGATAATAGCTGTTTAAAGTCTATGAATAAGCAGTATTGTGTATGCTAATTTTGAAGCCTATAGAGAATGAATTTGAAGAAACTCCATATGAAACTTGTAGCTTTATATCTTATTTGTAAGTCTTCAAAAGGGTTTAATCAGATTTTAAACGATTTAAGAGATATCATCCTTTAATTGAAACCTATCAGGATAACCTACGATTTTGGTTCATTTTGAATATGATAGAACCGTATTTGAGGCAACTCAAACCATCAAAGTTCTATCTTCATGTGTTGTCTAGTTGTATACCAAATTTCGTAATTAGATTCTTTTTATCATAACTCAATATCTATAAAGAATCATGATTGCTCCTTATTTTGAGTTGTCTGCTTAGTACCTTATACAGGTCCATTAATTTGGTTGCCAATTTTGAGCTCCTTATAAATCGAATTGGTAAATGTTCAAATCATGAAAGTTTTAGTATTTTTTTCTTAGTTATATTCAGGTGAAAACATCACCTTAATATGTTATATAATTTATAAGTTATAACCTTAAAAATCAAACTGGTCCGGTTGTCACCTATGTTTTGCACAAATCATATGTTCCATATTGTTTGAAGACTTTAGAGGTAGAAATGGTAAAAGTTATAAACATAAAAAAAAATATTTCATTTTAGCTTATCTAAGTGTTTAAAAAGTTTCATAAAAATATAATCTACACGTTGTAATATATGAAGGACCAAATTTGATGACCTTAAACTGCCTAAGGGTAGAAAATATAACATACTTTGAAATTGCACTAAAAATGGTACAATGCTATGAAATTATAATATGTTATAATACTATATATTAAATTTAATTAAGAGTAAGAATTAAATTAATTGGACAAGTATGGAAAAAGTTATAAGCTTGTCAGTCCCTAAAGGTTACACTGCCATATAGGAAAACCCTAATTAGTTATCTAGACTATGCATACCAATTTGTATAAGTTATATTAAGTTTATTTGGCTATCAATTGATCAATTATACTCACAATAAATTGGAAACCCACAAGGAGGGATAAAGAATAAATTTGGAATTGGATATCAAACAAAATGTGAGTTTAATTATCAAATGATTTCTTTAGTGTGTATGTATGTTGCTTGCTATATGAAATGTGAAATAACATGTGGTTATATGAATTATATGATTGCTATGATATGACTTTGATATGAGATGGTGATGAATGATTTATGCATATGATTATGTTATATGAATATGTTTTTCCTACAAAGTGATTGATGATTATGTTATAAGAATATGCTTTCCTACAAAATGTATGATTATTGAATTGTGCAAATGTTATTACATATGCAATGATTGTTGTTAATGCATATACATACAGATTTAAAAGGGCATTATGGCTAGCTAAATGATATTGTAAAGTAAAAGAAAAAGCCTATGGCCTAAACAAATGTACAAATGCAAGTGAAAAGCAAAAGAAAAAGCTAATAGTTTTAACAAATGTGCAAACGATACAAATGATTAAGCTAGTTAGCAAATGCAAATGTTCACATGACAAATATTCACATGGAAATTTGGGGCAATGTTCGTTTAGCCTAGTCACAACAGAAAGAAAATGATAAAATATAAGCACAAGAAAATGATATTGTTTATATGATTTAATATTGCTTATATTCATATGATATTGATGGTTGGAATGAAATACTAAATGTGATGTTTATAGATGTTATTTGTTATTGTGTATTTCTTAGTACTTTAGAAAGTATTCGATCATTATTCTCAATGAGTCACAACTCACTAAATTGCATAATTTTGCAGATAGAAAAGAGTAATAGCTCATTTTGAGTTGTATATTAGAAGTTAAGGATCAAAGGTCACTGACCGAGCCTCACTACTCTCTCTCTCTCCTCACATTTTACATAAACATAAAATCATATCATTTATATTTTAGTTGAATAACTGCATATGTATAAGTACAGTGAGATTGTAAAGATATATGTAAATAATCTTAAACTCATAATTTAAAATATTTGGACATAATATTTGAAATATTAACATATTTGAGATATTATGTTATATTGAAGCTTCAATGCTGAATTGCTAAACTACTAAATTATGCAATGTGATAAGATATAAAAAAATAAAAAATTTACCCTTATGAATAAGATCATGTGTCTTATTTGTATGATATGTACGATAACATGACAAAAGAATATATAGTGTGTAAAGTTATAAGGTATTACACCTTTATTCCCTAGTGAGGTACTCTTAGGCTTGTTACCAAACTGATGTACATTATTATCCAAGAAGTTACCTTGTGAATTTCCTTTTGATTTCTTATTCCCAAAGTTTAAAGTTGACATATAGACTTTCTGAGTTTGTACAAGTCTTTACCTCATATTTAATTTCTATTTCTCTCATCCTAAGGGCTCTAATTATATCATCCACATCAAGATTTTCCCTACCATACTTAAGGGCATCTTTGACATTCTTATAGTTTTCAGGAATTGAATTAAGCAACATGATAATTTGGATTTCTTGACCTAATTCTTCTCCAACATTCTATAGTTCTACAAATAGTTTCTAAAATTCATTATAGTTCTCATCTATTGACTTCAAGGGATTCATTTTGAACCCAAAACAGTTGTTCTTTAACATATGCTACTCTAGATAGGGTGGAGATCATATAAATTGACTCTAATTTCAACCAAAGTTTAGAGGTAGTATCATTACCTCTAACTCTTTGAAGAACAATATCAGATAGATTGAGAATGATGGTACTGTAAGCAAGATTGAGCATGTCTTGCTTCTCTTCTACAGAGAGGGTTGCAAGTAACTTATGTTCCCCCTTTAGGGCACGATGACACTTCTGATGTACAAGAATCACTTTTATCTTTTCTTTCCAAAGGCCGAAGTCCCTCTTTCCATCAAACTTATCAATGTGCACCTTCGTCAATCCCATTGCTATTGCTGGTTCCAAGATTTCTATTCTTTATCAATAGAAACTCTAGGCTCTAATACCAATCTGTCAAGAACTTATCTATTCCTTAAGAGCCAAATCCGTAACATATTCACCAAGGCCAAACGACCAAAGTTATAGACTCCACTATTACAAGCCCAAGCCCAACCATAAGCCCACATTATTTTTGAGTCACTCTTTACAAATAACATACTAAAATAAAAGATCATTATTTTAAAAAGTTATTTAAAAAAGTTAGCAAAATAAGATCTAAAATTTTAAGGGTTGCAAATTATTTTTTTCACAAATAAATAAACTATTTTCTTTTTAAGAAACAAATAAATAGACCTAAGAATCAAATGAGTCTCAATTATTTTGAGTATTTGTTATCAGTGGATCCCACAACTAATAAGACATGAATAGGAGTCAGACTTTCTTCAATTCTTATAGGAGGAATCCTAAATAGTCTGCCACTTTGTAACCCCTTTATGCCCGCAGATCCATTTTTACAACTTTGCCCCTTTTGTTATTTGATTTCTTACTTTATTTTCTCTAACTTTTAAATAATTATTCAATTCATCTTTTTATAGCAAATAACATATTTTAATTTTTTTATTGCGCACTTGAGTATTTTTATAAAATTATCCTTATTATTTATTTGATCAATTATTGTTAATAAGTGGCGGAAATTATCAATACAAAAAACAATTTATTTTTTATTCAATTATCTCACTTTTTATTCTTTAATCCTTAATATTACA
>CATIWF010185867.1:0-61053 GCA_949630135.1 Balakata baccata
AAGAGAGTGGCTATTAGTTTTTTGAAAGTTTATTGTTATTATTACTAGAATTAAAATTATGGCTAACATTAATATAAAATGAAAATTTTAAATTGGCAATATAAAATATTTGAAGAACAAGTAAAAATAAACAATAAAAACTAATAGTAAGTATAAATTAAACGGAATTTTTTTGAACGAATTTTAAAATTTTTAAAAAAATACACCGATACATTCCAGCTAGGTTGTAACATTCATGTAACATCATCGAAGGTTGCCACCAACATAATTAACCTACACATTGTCCAAAATCAAGTCATCAACAGATATTGGATAGAATCTTGGAGTAGGCCTGCAAATTTGTTCCTATTCTAGAAATTACGTAAATGCAGGGAAAATTTTTCTCTTTTTCCTAACATAAACATCAACCTCACTGTGTATATATATATATATAGGGTTGTTTAGAATTGCTATTGGACGCCCAAAAGCGGTTTTGAAATTTTTTAATTTAATTAATTAATTATTTAAATTTTTTATAAACTGTTTTTTTAAATTTACTTATATGTTTCTATCAAAAACAATTTTTAAAATTGAAAAAATTTAAAATACAAATTTTTTTCGAAAAACATTTTTCTCAAATACAATGCCAACCATGATAAAAATCATTGACCGACAATTATTGCAAAAAAAGAAATTGGTAATATTAATCTTCATTTGTGTGTGACTAATATCTATTTTTTTCTTTCAACATTTGAACTCAAATGACAGATCATTTATGGTTTATGGTGTATTTGGTTCAACAGTTTAATTACAGATGATTATTGATAGTCAGTATATGGTTATAATTTAGATTTGATCAAAATCATTTAATGTTGTTAGATATGTATAAAGTATTCTTTTTACGTTTATGGATAAACTCATGCGGAAAATTAATTTGAAGCTACAAGTGATTCAACGTTAATGATAAGATTGATGGTTCTGATATCGTGTTAGAATAAATCTTTAATTTAGCTCACCCAAAATCTAACTAAAAAGATGAAAATATTCAAATAATTAAAAAAAGTAAAAATTACTGTTTATCCCATGTAGTTTGACATAATATATAAATGTTTAAAAAATATACGATTTACTTTTTATGGTTAATTTACTTTTTATGGTTAATATAATACATTAATATCTCTATGAGTTTTGAAAATTATATTATTTATCTTCTGTAGTTTAACATAATACACTAGCAAGAAATAATATTATGTTTTGCTTAAAGGGTACTAGTACAATAAATCAAATTAGCCGGGTAAATAGTATAATTTTCAAATTTCAGGAGATACTAGTATATTATGTCAAACTACATAAAGAAAATCGTATATTTTTCAAATCTTGGAAATGTACTAGTATATTATGTCAAATTACAGAGGATAAATAGTAATTTTTCCTAAAAAGAACACTTAAATCTTATAAAAATTAATCAATATTAAATATTTGAGCGACAAATAAAATTAAACAATTAATAAAAACTCAATAAATTATGTATCAAGTACAAATTATAGGCAAAATTTTGCTATGTTAATATCACTGCTAGGAATTATTAGTGTCATAAATTAAGGTTAGAGAATATTATTATGCATGTGTTTAGTTAAAAATTAATTATTATGCAGGTGTTTAGTTAAAAATTAATCTGTCGAATTATCCCTAAATTCCTATCCAAAGAAAAAGTCTTGAAAGTACGATTTTTTTTTTTTTCATTTTCAAAAATAAAATAAAATTCTTTTACAATTAATTTCGATGGTATTTAACATGTGAGAGATAATAACATATGTTTCTCATTTAAAGTAAGTTGAGATGCACACTCATTCAAGAATGTAAACTACCAGTGACAGCGGAACTTACTTGTTTAAACAAGAATTTTATAATTTCAATACTTTGAGTAAACCGATTACAAGAATTTGGATTAAATTCCGTAGTACAAACCTCTTTGATCTCTTGATGACTTTATAATATTAGGAATTCTAAGTATTTTTTTCAAAATTTCTTCAAAGCAATTAATTGGAGAGGAAGTTAATTCAAATTAACTTCTCTCTTTTATATTAAATAGCTAGATCGAGTTCACATAAAAAGTCTAGACTTAAAGCCCAACAAAAAAAATATAGGGATCAGAAGTACGAAGTTGCACATGCCGATATCTATATTATATAGAGTGGATAAGAATATGGAGCCTCCCTTCATGTGATTGATTTGGTTGTAGTGTGTAAAGAGAGTAAATGGAACCCATTTTCATGTGAGTTTGGAGTGTAAGTTAAGTAATTTATATGCCTTTTTTTTTTTAATATGTCATTAGAATTAGTTTGACTAATTAATTCAAAATGTATAAGATAAAATTTTAAAAAGCGGTAAAATATTTATTTAAAAATTTTTAAAATAATTGGATACTCTATATTTAAATTTAAAATCTCTTATTAAATTAAAAGAATTTTATACTTATCATGTTGAATTAAGTGTACATGTTATGTTATTATTGCTTATTATCTTTTTTAAACTCTTGCTTTAAATGATGGTTATCTTTATGGTGAGAATTGTTAACCTCTCTCTCTTTATATATATATATATATATATATATATATATTAATTAGAAATGTACTTTAAAGGCCATAGCCTTTTAGTATTTGTTATATAATTTCATTATGAATGAATAAAGATATTTTTTTTTTATTTGATGTTTATTACATTATGAATGGATTAGATTTTAAATCGAATTATGAAGTCAAACGTTAAACATAGCATGAAAAAAATATGACATGATCATGATATTGAAATTTCTATCATGTAAAAGTATATTTTTTTCTAAATTATCCATAATTATAGGATCAATAAAATAGAACATTATTGATTCAGACATACTACCATATGTTATACTTTTTGATTAAATCAAACAATAAATTTCATAATCTGCTGATATGAAATGTTTAAAATTAACATGTGTATGCTTGTTAAAGTAATCAAGTACATTGGATGATATATTATGAGATTATCATATAGATCTTCTATTCTATGTTAGGGATAGTCTCATCATAGTAACAGTGCAACATTATTAGACTTGAAGTGCTCAAGGTTACTTTGGATATACTGATTTTGTACTTTAACTCCAATCCTTGTTGTTTCATCAGAAGTCACATATAAGATGATAATTGGATACAATTTGAGAAATTCAAAAATAATTGAGTAACCAATATAGGATTCACCACTCTTAATAGAATGAGTATATACTTGAGACCTCTTATCGAAATCATTATTCAAGAATTTCTAGCTAGATAGAAAATATCATGAAGATAATTTTTAGTGACATATCTATAAGAGTAATGAATCTCAAAGACAAGATATAACATCACTTATTTTAGATGTGAGGTAGTCAGTTTAGTGGAAACTAACACAAAGTCCATGCTCCAAACTGAGTGGGGTATAATGAGGTGAAGGAATGGACTGCATGGATTTTTTCTATGGAAAGACCACTGACTTTCCAATCAATTTGGGATCATGATGTGTTGCTAAGATAACGCTCATAATCTGTTCAAAATCAAGTGTTGATTTGAGTGAGTAATATAACCGGAAATCTAATGAGTTATATGCATTGAAAGTATGCAAAAGAAGTGAAATATGCTTTTGGATATCTAAAACTAAGAGAGAGAAATTGAGTCCAACTAAAATTGCAAGGGCGAATAGTTTTGCAATCGCAAAAGGACTTTTCACTAGTGCAATTGACTTGCGAGGGGTAATATCCAGCTTGCAGTTGGGAAAAATTTTTGGACTAGAACCACACAAGGTTCCAATTGGGAAAAGGGACTTCACCATCAGGAACTTCTAGATTATAAGCATTTCACTAGCATGAAAGTTGTTTTGCGATCAGCAGAAGTGTCACTTAAGAGACCTAATGTAATTAGGACTCTGAGAATGTATGTTTTGAACGCTAACCTTTCATGGACTATAAATAGTCTCTTTTGAGACTATTTTTGTGTCTTACAATATTAAAATATAAAGAGTTTTATTTTTCCTTCTCCTTTATGAATATTCTCTCTTGCTATCACAAGAGATTACAATCAACCCATAGCCTCCAAGATTTTATTCTTTCGTGTATTTATGTAGACTTCCATTAGCGGTAATCTAATAAAAGATTACTATAGTTTGTGACAATCCAATAAAATAAAATTGAAGAACAAAACTTTGATTCAAAGATAACCATCTTCAACCTTTTTAGATTAATCAGTTATAATTACTTACGATGGGTTTAATAAATTTTATATTACACATCATTGTTATATATGACGTCTGTGAAATCCAATTTATATATATTGGCCTGTCTGGGCCTGGGGAAAAGAAATTTAAAAAGAAAAATTTGTACTGTATTAATTAAATTTCCTTATTATTTATTATACTCTTGGTAAGATGCAAACTTGCATCCACTTTTAAAATGGTAGTACCCGTTTAGCATTGTTAACGCTTTTAGAAAAAAAAAATTATTCTTAATTTTTTTAAATTTTAAAAACTGTTTTTAGAGAAAAGTTTATAAAAAATAACTTATAAAAAATTAGTCAATTAAATAAAAAAAAAATTAAAATTTACTTTTTAAACATCCAACAGCAATACTACCCCTATAATATACAATTAAGGCTGTCTTTACAAATATTTTCTTAGTTATCAATAGCAAATTAACAATTATGTCAATTTAACAATTTCTGAACTCTTATTCTCATGAATGTATACTCCATAATGTCAATGCCACTAAAAAATTAATTAGGATTAAAAATTAGGGTTTAAATTATGGTGATTATATAACAAGAGCTGATTTAAAATTAGGACTAAAAATTTTCCAATTTATTCCAAAAAGTAACAGAGTTAAGAAGATTCATTTTCAATTTTATTATTTGAACTTATTGAAATAATTATGAACTTTTAAATTTATAAAATGAAAACTATATGTGAATGAATATAAAAATTTGAGAACTGAATGCATAAAAATAAAAATTCTAATAATTAAATTAAGAAAAATTGTGAAATATATATATAGATATCATCAAATAGCTTATACTTTTTATTTTATTAAATGAATATTATTGAGTAAATTATATCATACACATTAATTATGAATGCATGTGTGACCTTGAGGCTTTAACTCGGTCACAGAGTTCCTAGGTTAGCATGAAAAAGCCAATTGAACTGGGGAAAGAAAAAGAGTTAATTATATCCATACCTAAATTACAAATTTTTTTATTTTATAACATTAAAATTACTAAACTTTATAAATTATTATAAAAAAGTAATCGAACAATTAATTTTCACAAGTTATTAGTCAAAAAACTTATTTTTTATGAATTTATTGGATTATAATAATATCACAATTCTACTGCTAATTACCTCTGGCCACATTTGTTAATGAGTTGCAAAAAAAATATAGTCGGAGGTAACTAATGATGATATTGTGATACTATAATCGGCGATAATATTTCTACAATTCCTCAAAAGATATAGTCATAAATAATTAATGGTATAATTGTGATATTATTATAATACAATAAACCCATAAAAAATGAGTTTTCTAACTAATAATTCATCAAAATTATTTGACGATAATTTTTCTCAACAATTTATAAAGTTCAATGATTTTAGTATTACAAAACAAAAAATTGTAATTTAAATACAAGTAATGCAAAGTTCAGTAACCATTTATGTAATTAATCTGAAAAAAAAATACTACTTTTCTCAATTATTTTACAATATGCATTAAAATAATTATAATATATTTTATTAATTTGTATTGTTTAATTTATATTAAAATATTAATATTTTAATATAGTTAGAATAAATTGGTATAAAATAAATTAGGATAAATAATATTATTTTTGGGAATTTTCAAATTTATTGCTCACCCATTTGCATATGCTCAAAAGGAAAAAATAAATGAAAATTGTTGCTTTTTCCGCACAACTTACCAAACCCTATAATTAATTACATTATTATACACATTAGCTAATATTAGAAGCTTTATTTAAGGACAAATTGCACTTTTTCCATTTTTATCTTTTCTTTTACTTTTATTAATATAGAAAATTTCTGATTTTATAGTGTGAGTATTAATTTGAATAATATTCCATTTAAAATAATTTTTAATATGAATAATTTAAGTGTGAGCAATTAAAAATGTCCGTTCTATTTATTTACCTTAAAATTTATTAATAGCTCTACTAGTGGTTTCGAGTTCAAGTCTTGGATATGCAGCTATCTTAAAATTCATAAAAAAGTATTTTATCGTTCTTAATATTCTATCCGGCAGAAGTAAAATTAATTTTAGTGTATGTAGTTCTAATTGATTGACTGAAAATATATGTAATCTAACAAAAAAAAAATCGTCCATTAGATTCAATCTACATAAAATATTATTTTTTTTCCGATTCCATCTGACTCAGATTAGTAAAATATTAAACTACATTAGTTCTAATCCAATTGATCCAATTTCAAACGTTAAATTTAAACGTCTTCGATATAAATATAACCCAAATACATCTTTATCGATTCGGATTCCATTTGAACTATGTCAAAATTTATTTTCAACGAGGAATTAAAACCAGCAATCGTTGGAAATGAGAGTTAGGTTGGTAACTAAAGGTTGTGTGCACTTTAAAATCAAAAGCTAATTTTTTGGTCAAATTGAAAACAATAATTAATAAAAAGATATATACTTTGATCCAAATTCCATAATTCATTATTTTGAAAAAGACATTAAATATTATTAAATCTATTTTTCTATCTTATCCAATTACCATTATAAAATCATCGCACATTAATTAGCAAATTCAGAATTACACAGAAACACACTGAGCCCCCAAAAATTCCAACCTATCAACAACATATGGCTAATGACCAAGTGGCTGTTGTTATGGTTCCTCTTCCAGCACAAGGCCACCTCAATCAGCTCCTCCAACTCTCCAGGCTTATTCTATCTTACAACATTCCCGTCCACTTCGTCGGCACCGCCACCCACAATCGCCAGGCCAGCAGCCGCGTTCACGGTTGGGATCCACAAGCCACCTCTAATATCCATTTCCATGACTTTGAAGTCCCTTCCTTTTCTTGTCCCCATCCCAACCCAAATGCGAAGACTAAATTCCCTTCTCATTTGCTACCAGCCTTTCATGCTGCTTCTCATCTTCAAGAGCCTGTTTCTGTGCTCCTACGTTCGCTTTCTACCAAAGCAAGAAAACTCATTGTTATCCATGATTCTTTAATGGCTTCTGTTGTTCAAGAAGTTCCATTATTACCCAATGCAAAGTCCTACACTTTCCATAGTGTATCTGCTTTCACTATGTGCTTGTTTTACTGGGAAAAAATTGGGAAACCTATTGACCCAAATGGGCATTTCCCTAAAAAACTTCCTTCGCTTGATGGATGCTTTACCCATGAGTTTTTGAATTTCACTGCATCTCAATATAAATTCCATTACTTCAACTCTGGTTATATTTATAACACAAGCAGACTCATAGAAGGTGCTTACCTGGACTTGATAAAGACACAACACAAGGCAAAAAAGGAGTCCAATAAGCATTTTGCCTTAGGGCCTTTCAGTCCTGTGAGCACACAGGAAACTGGAAAGCACTATTGCTTAGAGTGGCTTGATAAACAAGAAACAAATTCAGTGATTTATGTCTCTTTTGGAACCACAACAGTTATGGGTGATGAACAAATCATGCAACTGGCGAATGGGTTGAAGCAAAGCAATAAAAAATTCATCTGGGTCTTAAGAGATGCTGATAAAGGAGACGTCTTTAATAAAAAAAATGAAAGAAGAGTTGAATTGCCAAATGAGTATGAGAAATCAATAAGTGGGATGGGAATAATACTGAGAGATTGGGTGCCTCAATTAGAGATATTGGGACACAGAGCAACAGGAGGATTTATGAGTCACTGTGGATGGAATTCTTGCATGGAAAGTATAAGTATGGGGACTCCAATAGCAGCTTGGCCAATGCACTCAGATCAGCCCAGAAACACTGTGTTAATCACTGAATGCCTCAAGATTGGGATTGTCGTTAGGGACTGGGAAAGAAGATATGAGACTGTAACATCAAAGATGATTGAAACTTGTGTGAAGAGTCTAATGGCATCTGATGAAGGAGATGGGATGAGAAAGAGAGCAGCTGAATTGGGTGAGTCTGTGCGCAGATCCATGGGTGAAGGTGGACTTACTCGCATGGAAATGGATTCTTTCATTGCCCATATTTCTAGTTAAGTTGGTTAGTTTCGTTTTACTGTCACCATGTGTTCAAATTTTAAATCATAAAAATTTCTTATGCATGTTTTATTTTGTAAAGATTTCAACTCTAAGATTCTAAGTTATTAGATTAATGCAGAAAATTATGTTCGTTAGAGCCTTCATATCAGTATATATAATTCAAATTTAATTTTTTTATAATATTAAAATTCACTTTTTAATTTTGGCCTTTGCTTCAATATTGTTAATATTATCAAATCTTATAAATGGAATAAAAAATATTTATCTAAATTGGGCTATATATGCAAATAAAATATTTTTTTATAATATTTTTTCACTGATTTGGACTAAATTTAAATAATAAAAATTCATAAATTATTTCAATTATATTTATAATGCGTGTTTAATAAATCATTAGAAAATTTTTAGTGTGAATAATATCTAATCATAATTCAGCTTAGAAAAATTTCAATTGTTTATCATATCAAAAATTTGGTGAAATTCCTCTTATTAATAAAATAAAGAACTTTGTAACGCCCATAAAAATTTAAATGATTTTAGGAAGAAAAGTATCTTATGACCTTTGTATTTTGATATATATTTTTTTAATTTGGTTTCTGATTTTTTTTATTTTATATATTAAGTATTTAATATTAATTTTCATTTACATATAGCCTTTAAATAAATGTTGTTAAAAGAAATTAACAAAAAATAAATCTTTTGGCATCGTGAAAAATAGCTTTGTTTACATATAATGTTATTAAAAATGGAAATTTTGAAATTTATGTATTTTGATTTTTTTTTTCAATTATATAATATAATATTATGTATTTTGAAATTTTCCTTTTTTTTTCCTCAAAATATAAGCTAAAAGTTTTTCTTGAATTCTATAATATTTGCGATAAAAGTTATAACAATTACTTTTCTGAGGTGGAAATGCAATATTTATGAGTTATAACACTTCAATAAAAGAAAAGATCTTTATATATAATAATATATTGTTGTGAAAGGTGAAACAACTTTATAAAAAAAAAGTGGATTTAAATTAATTTATATAAATAAAAGAATAGTCAGCATAGATTATCGCTTCTTAAAAGCTGACCTAACACTTATTGGATTCACTCTCACCAAGTTGGACACAAAAAGGTGCTGCTATTATCCATAGATACTAAGTAATATGATCCTATCTATTGGCAATGATAATCAGCTAATTTACAATATATAGATATTTCATGAAGATTATTAATTGGAAAAATTATTATTTATCTAATGTGATTTGAAATAGTATATTAGTATTTTTTTTAGATTTGAAAAATATATAATTTGATATTTTTATTTTATTTTTTTTAAATTATATAGTTATTTTGTTAAATTTTAAAATATTTACGATTAGTAGGAAAAAGTATTCTTTTTTTTCTCATAAAAATAATAGTATAGTATGTCAAATTTTAAAAGGCATTAGTACAATAACTCAAATTTGTAAGGAGTATTAGTGCAGTATATCAAATTTTTAATGGGTAAATAATATAGTTTTTAAATCTCATAAGGTATTAGTGTATTATGTCAAACCATATCTAGTAATTAAATTATATATTTTTCAAATCTGACTAATGTATTATATTAAACTATATAGGATAATTAAATAATAATTTAATTTGTCTCACATTTTCAATGATACAATTAATTCGGGCTAATTCAATTGATATATTTAATATAAAATAGTTATGATAAAGATAAATTATGAGTTTAATGGAAATTTGACCTTAAACTAATAGTTGTGGGTTGGCTAACCCAAAAATAAAAGATGGAAACATGACCATTATATAAAAAGTTTAAGATTAGTTTTATTCCGTTGTTTGCATTATAAAATGCATGGTAGTAAAAATTGGACCGGTTTGATCGGTTCAATAGAAAAAATTGGGAACCGATCTTTAGACTAGATGGTTTTTATTCTTAAAACCGGGGGGGAAATAATCTGGTGGAACAACCGGCTTCCCGTCCGGTTTTGACTGGTTTTTCAAGTTTTTTTTTAAATTTTTTGTAAAAAAAAATTAATTATTAAATTTAGTCCGATCTAGCCAATTCAACCGGTTCAACTAAAAAATTGATCCAAAAACTAGATGGGTTAACAATAAACTAATCAAACTTGTCAAAATAAACATATTTTTAAACAATTAACACACCCTTATTTATAAAATGATACGTTATCTTTATTTTTACTTTTTTTTATGTGAGATTATTCACTCATTTTTATATTTTTTCTTACTTTTTTTTATATTACTTTTCTTTTAGAATTTGAAAATTTTGGCTGATTGTATTTTCAAGTTATAAATTACTTTTATATTTAATAATTAATTAAATATTTAATTATATAATGAAATATGATTTTTTAAAAAATAAAAAAGAGAATATCAGACATGTTATATTATTTTTGTACACTAAAAAATATTTTCAATAACTTATTTTCTATTTTTATTATGTATGAGGCATATTATATTTTATTATATATGAGACATGTCATATTTTATGAAAATACCATATAAGCCAGTTCGACCTTAAATTCGTAATTCGCTGACTTTTATAGTTCATTAATCGGGCCAGTTTTTACAACCTTTATAAAATGAATCAATTCTATCCCAAAGTTTGCGTACACTAATAAAAAAATTAGGGCTATCAAAAAAGTTAAAAACTTAAGCCTTAGATGAATAGTTACAATTGAAAAGAAATGCAATCAACATTTTTTTTAATATATTTTCATACACTTGCATAAAAATTACTATTTATTTTCTATAGTTTAATATAATATATTAGTACCCTTAAAATTTGAAAAATATACGATTTGTCTCATGTAATTTGATATAATATACTAATAGTTCATGAGATTTAAAAATTATATTATTTATTATTTGAAATTTTGACATATTGTACTAGTACTCCTCTGCAAATTTGATTTACTAGACTAATACCCCATGAGCAAAAAAATATATTTTTTTTACTAGTATATTATATTCTTTTTCAAACTTTAAAGGGTATTAGTATATTATGTCAAACTATATAGAAAAAATTATATATTTTTTAAACATTATAGAGTACTAGTGTATTATGTCAAATTAGAAATAAATAAATAATAATTTTCTCTTATAATTAATAATTGAAAATTATTGTACAAAATATGCTTATTTTGGCAAAGTTGAAGCAACCACATATATATCCATTTTAAGACATCGGTGATGCAAGTGATGAGATAATTAAGCCATTGCTTAGGGGGAAGATGAAGACATTATTATAAAAAGTAGGCCACCTTGTATACAATGTTTGAGGTATTAATTAATTAATCTAGATAGATCATAGACATCTATTGACTATAATAAATGCATCAACTTTACTTGTTCCACTCAAATATGTATACCCAATTCATTAATTAATGCTTAATTATCTCCTCATAGGCATTGTAGAAGAGTGACGTGTGAGTGATGGTGATTTTCATTTAAAAGAAAAAAAATTTTTAAATAAATTCCTTCGATTATATTATTTATAGATATCAAATTATTTATAAATTAAGGGTTTTTATATAATAATATATATTTAATTATTTTATTTATATTAACTAATGTAAATATAATAATTTATAATTTATAATATATATTTATTATTAAATAATTTATAAATAATGTAATAGAGAGATCAACCTATTATTCTTACAAATATCACCATCAACCATATGCATATATTAACTCAACAACTACAAACGAGGAAGAGATTGCCAACAAATTGAACTTTGCTCACAGCCTTTCAAACCAGGCTACCCTAATCAGTAAAAAGTAATTAATCACTGTCCCCTGTGGTTCACCAACCGCTTTTTTCCAATTACTTCTTTCTTTTCCCGACGTGGAGTTTTCCAATTGGCTAATTGCAATTGCATTTAATTACAAGATACCATAACTGTCTGAGAAATGCTAAAGACATTCATTTTTTTAAAGTGATGGTCCGGTTAGCCACGACGGAGAAAAATCTAAAAATAGAAAGAGAAAAAAACTATTCCTTTCCTTTTGTTCTTAACGTTGAATAAAATAATAAAATTTATTTTATTTAAGGAGAAATTTTTAGATAGATTTTACTTAATATATTATCTATAAATTAATTTAATTATTTATTGATATATATATATACGTATTATATTGACATTAAAGTCTATAGATGTCGTGGTGAACATAATTTAACTAAGAATTTTTCCAATTTCAGTCTAGTTTTTAGATTACTAATTAAAAATAAACTATTTTTTTCTAATTTTGTTCAAATTTTTTTTAGAAAAATAAATTTTATTTGAACGATTATAATTCATTACTACTTTTAATCTTTTTAATAGAAAGTAATATTATTATTTATACCTATAATTATGACTATTTAATAACATTTTTAATTTTTATAAAAAAGCTTAAATGATGTTTAGAATAGAATGAATAAAGCGTTTTTAAAAATCTCTCTCTCCTAACTAATCAAATTACAACGTGAACAACTAAACAATTAGAAGGTAAATATTAGATAATTCTTCAACCTAGTTTCTTATAAAAAAAAAAGTGCATTATTAATTTATATAATGTCCTAGAGAAATATTTGCTCATAACTATTAATATTGTTGAAATCAAACAGGATCAGTTGGTCACTGTCTCATGTGACTCATGTTTGTGTGTGTACATATCATGGATGGGAAGATACAATACTGAAAGAAAAAAATTATATATAAAAAAATTAAAAGTCTATGCAAAATTTTTAACATTTTTTTAAATTAGTCATAATATTTTAATTATTTTATAAGGAAAAAAAATTCAATGGACCAATAAAATAGTGTCCTAATTTTCAATCGGGTTTGGATAACATTGGCCAAAAATATAATTCTAGAAAATGTTTTAATAATTTATATTCCCTTTCAAACATTAAATATAGTTGTGAAAAGGTCCAATCGACTAGTCATTTCTGACTTGGAATCATAAAGTTTTACGAAATTCTTAAAATGTTCTTAATTTATGGAATAATAATAAGGAAAATTTCAAAAAATGTTTAAAAAAATCTTAAAATATTATAAAAGTATATAACACTTAATATTTTTTTTTCAAAATTATTAAAAATATCTAAAAATATTATAAAAAAAACCAACACTCAAAAGTCTTTCTAACACATACTAAAATTATACCCAAAATCTTGTATAATAGGTCCATTTAAAATTTATTAAAGATATATTCAATATTTATTTTAAATTTACTAAAAAATTAGTAAAATTTATTTCAAATTATTCAAAATTTACAAGTGATTCCTTATTCCTACAAATTGCTTCCATGGTTGGCGTAACCATGGCCAATAGGAATTGGCAGTATGGCTGGGCCAGGCCTAAACACAACCCCTATGGCACAAGCATTGCCAACATGAGCAAATTATATCGTGAACCTGAGTGCATAAAGTGTTATACATCTTGAGTTTATTTAACATATATGACAAACAGTGGTAATATTGTAAATATTTTATTATTTATAATAAAAAATTTATTAATTAATTAATTAAAAAAATTATTAATATATTAAAAAAGATTTATTACGAATAACGTAAATATTAATTAGTTTATTGAAAAATATTCATTATAAATAAACTAAAGGTTAACTAAAAATAAAATAAAAGTATGTTACTTATTAAAAAAAATGTTCAAAAAATATTTATTATTTTGTTAATAAAAATTTATTACTTTATGAAAAAATATTCATTACTTTATTAATTATTTTATTAATAAATGTTCAATATTTTACCAATAAAAGATTCATTATTTATTTACTATATGTTTATTAGATTATTAAAAAAAAAGGGTTCAATACTTTACTAATAAAAAGTTCATTACTTATCTACTATATGTTTATTAGGTTATTAAAAAAAAAATGTTCATTACTTTGTTAATAAAGATTCATTACTTTTTTTTATAACAAATCAACATTTATTAATAAACTAATAAATTTTTTATTTTATTTATAAATAAACTTTCAGTTTCATAACTAATAAACCCTCGTGAATAAACCGGTGAACATTTTCTTTATTCTTAACTGACTTTTCTTAATAAACTAATGAATAATTTTTTAATGACAGATGATAAATATTTATGAAAATGTCACTGTGTGTTTGATAGTTGTATAAATTTGATTTATTTACAAAATTATTAATATTTTTTGCACGTGAGATAGGTATGAGTACTAAATACGTTATAGACTGGGATCCACGATATAAGAACTCACCAACAAGATTATTGTGGGCGGCTCTTCTAATTGGATCTTCCTGATTCGACTATGTTTGTTGGGCTGTCAAGCGCGGTACCTTCTTTGTAAATGATACTCTCGGTAGGCTAATTAGCTTGCATTATTCTTGCTAAAATATAACAATTTGAACATCTAGTTACAATTGATAAATTTTGAAATTGTTATTAATAATTTATAATGACAGAAGATTTTCATCTGCTGCTAATAATATGTTACATAAATCCTATTTTATATTATAATAATAATAATAATAATAATAATTGTATATAATAACCTAACAAAAATTGATGAATGATTGTAGCATTCAAGTATGATCCACCAAGCGAGAACAACCCACATGCTCATAGCATCTACTTGCTGCCTAACTACTGGAGTTGCATGGAATGTGACTTTGCATATGCTACTATCATTAACACTATGTAATCCCATAATTTACGTTAAGTTGTTATACCCTGTTATACTTCTCATCCTGTACCTATAAATACTACTCCAGTATATTATTATAGTTAATGATAATTACATATTACCCAACATATTATTATAGTTGACTTGGTATCAGAGCCAAACAAAATGAACCCATCACCCACTCCTTCTTCTTCTTCTCCAACGAACTCTTCGATGACAGTCACTAATATTATTTCTCCTCTTTCATCTCTCTTATCTTCCTCCCCCATGACACTACCTACACACATTCAACAAACTTTCTCTATTAAACTAACCTCAAAAAATTATATCCCTTGGAAACTCCAATTCATACCACTCCTCAATTTCTATAATCTTCATGGCATCTTTCATGGCACTGAGAATCCACCACCCAAAGAAATCATCAACCCAGCCACAAATCAAGCAGACCTTAATCTAGAATATATTTTATGGTTTAATAAAGATCAACTTCTATTCTCTTGGCTGCTATCCTTAATTACTAAGAAAATTTACCCCCAACTTATCGGCTTAAATTCATCTGCAAAAGTATGGCAAGCATTAGCATCAACATATGGCGTTGTTAGCCACATGCAGTGCACACAATTGCATATTGAGCTTCATAACTTATCAAAAGATGATAAATATGTGTCTCAATATTTATATCAAGCAAAAGCTATTATTGATTCCTTAGCCTTGGTTGGTCAACCCATTTCTTCCTTAAAATTTAATGCTATTATCTTTCGAAAACTTGGATTTGGGTATAATGGAATCATTGGTGCACTTCAACAACGATCTGAGCCTATTTCCTTTAGTGATTTGCATGGCCAGCTTGTTGCTTATGAACTTCTCCTCAAATCTCAGCAACCACAACTACCAACCGTCAATATAGTGCAGCAAAACAACTTCTCCAACAGCCGCTCCAATTCAAATCATGGTAAGCAAGGAAATAAAAGAGGTAGAAAAGGCTATTCTCAACCTACTTAAAATCCTTCGGCTTCTCAAATCTGTGGTTATAATAACCACACATCCTTGGAATGTAGACGTCGGTTTGATCCCAATGTTATGCCTCGCCGTAATTCTTTTCACAACAATAAAGGCTTTCATAGCTCTCACAACAATTTTCAAGCCAATCTATCTATTTTGCCGACACCTACAACATTTGAAATGACATCTCTATCTTTCCAATATCAATGGTATTTGGATACTGGTGCTTCGCATCATGCTATCCCTTATTTATGCTCTCTTAGTATTTCAGATGAGTACAAGGGTAAGGATAATTTAATGGTTGGAGATGGCACAAACTTGCGTATTTCCAATATCAGTAATGCCTCTATTCCCACTAATTCCATAATGCTTGTCTTGTGTAATGTTTTACATGTTCCTAAAATTACTAAACCCTTGTTATCTGTTCAAAAATTTTGTCAAGATAACAATTATTTCTTTGAATCCCATGCTTAATCATTGTCTTATCAAAGATCAAGTTACCAATAAAACACTCCTCCGAGGAACAAGTGAGCTGGGCCTTTACAAATTGAGTGGTGTGCTGCATTAGCATAAGTTGGAGAATGCAGTAGCATACTTAACCAACTTGGAGGATTGGCACGAGCGACTCGGCCATATAAATTATCAAACAGTTAGGCATTTAGTTCATTCTTTTCATTTGCCCTATTCTTCAAATAAAATTAGTTCTAATAAATGTGAAGCATGTTGTTTAGGAAAGCTTCACAAAAAATCTTTAGCCTTGATAAATTATCGTAGTTCTCATCCTTTGGAATTGATACACAGATATTTGGGGTTCTACACCCTTAATTTCCTTTTCTGGATTTAAGTATTTTGTTATTTTTATTGATGATTTCTCTTTGTTTACTTGGTTGTTTCCAATCGAAAATAAAAGTGATGCCCTTCAGGTTTTTCGACAATTTCAGATCATGATAGAAAAACAGTTTGATTGAAAAATTAAGATTTTTAATTCAGATTGGGGAGGGGAGTATCGTTCTTTACATAAATATTTTAATGATCTTAGTATTGTTCATAGAATTTCTTGTCCTCACACGCATGAATTAAATGGTACTGCAGAGAGAAAAATTCATAATATTATGGATATTGGTCTTGCATTATTGGGACATTATAGAGCACCATTCAAATATTGAGAATTTGCATTTGAAACAGCTTTTTTTTTTTAATTAATCGAATGCCTATATATCATTACAAAATCGTATTCCATTCCAAATTCTTTTCAATAAAAATCCTGACTATTCCTTTCTAAAGACCTTTGGTTGTGCTGTTTACCCATTACTACGTCCTTTTCAACGTCACAAATTTTGTTATTGGACAACTCAATGCGTTTTTCTCGGTTACTCACCCCACCATTTAGGTTATAGGTGCACAGACAAGGTCACTGGAAAGATTTATATGTCAAGGCATTGTGAGTTTGATGAAAAAAATTTTTCCTTCAAAAATGTGTCAGGTACTTCCTCAAATTTGGATGAGCTACTAGTCCACATGTCAAATGCAACGTGGCTTCAATTTTCAATTCTCATATCTCCATTCACCTGTTCTTTGGGTCCACAAGGTAACAATTTGAATTTTCCAACTTCATTTCAATCTACACTACTTGCACACTTATCTTCCTCACCAATTTTATCTAATAAAATGTTATCTTTATCACAACAATCTTCTCACTCCCAAATCCCATCATCCCCGCCACCACCCATTTTATCCCACCCAACATTTTTATCTTCTTCTCTACCTAATCACTTATCCCAACCACTTCATTTATCTTCTCTTCAAAATGCGACCAGCCCTATATCTTCACACAATGAAATTCAAATTCATAATCAAAATGGAATTGAATTCATTATTGACCTTAGCAAGTATACATTTCCTTCTGACACTCCTACTCATAATTCACCACCACAACTCACACATCCTATGATTTTGCGACCTTCCAAAACACTGTCAGTTCACCACAAACTTACTACCCTTCTCACTTAACCTTAAACTCAGTTTCCATTCCCTCAAGTAGAACCTACGTCTTTCCTACAAGCTAGCAAATCAACAGTATGGATTCATGCCATGCAACAAGAAATGGAGGCTCTTTATCGGAATCACATATAGGACTTAGTGCCCCCTCCTTCCAAGGGAAATGTTGTAGGTAATTGATGGGTTTACAAAATTAAAAGGCAGTCTAACAGTACAATTGAGAGATTGAAAGCTCGACTTATAGCTAAAGGGTATACACAAGAATATGGTCTAGATTACCAAGAGACCTTTAGTCTAGTTGTTAAACTAATGACTATCCATACGGTTCTATCAGTGGCTATCTCTAATGGTTGGGCTCTTCGTCAATTAGGCGTGAGTAATGCTTTTCTTAATGGTGAGCTTGAAGAAACAGTATATATGTTGCAACCACAAGGCTTCATAAACAAACAACACCCAAATTATATATGTCGTTTAAATAAGTCACTTTATGGTCTCAAACATGCTCCACATGCATGGTATCAACATCTCAGTAGTTATCTTTTGGCCATTGGTTTTGTAAGCTCTCATGCAGATTCATCCTTGTTTACTTACAAGAAAAATGGTTGTACTTATTTTCTCTTAGTTTACGTGGATGATGTGATTATTACTTGCAATGACATGGAGATGTTGGATTTTTTTCTCTCAATTGTCTAAGAAGTTCTCCTTACATGACTTGGGTATGTTACACTATTTTTTGGGCATTCAAGTTACATCCAACAACAAATAAGGCCTTTTTTTTTATCTCAGGAGGGATATATTTTGGATCTTCTCCAAAGTGCAGGAATGAAAAATTCAAAACCTTCATCAACACCTATGGCTACTAGGTCTCAGCTTTTTATACATCAAGGAGCTATCTTATCTCATGAAGATGCAACAGCATATCGGAAACTATGCGGAAGTCTTCAGTATGTGACAATCACTCGACCAGACTTGTGCTTTGTAGTAAATAAATTGTGTCAATTTATGCATCAACCTACAGATATACACTTCAAAGCTCTCAAAAGAGTGATGTGTTACCTGAATGACACATCTGATCGGTCTTTGCTAATTAAGCAGTGCCCCTTGTCCTTTCTGACAGCTTTCTCTGATGCTAATTGGGCAGAGTGTCCTGATGATAGGAGATCAACTGGTGGTTTCTTGATTTATCTAGGTGATAACTTGATTGCTTGGAATTCTAGAAAGCAAAAAACGGTAGCTCGTTCTTCCATATAATCAGAGTTCAAAGTAGTAGTTGATGTTTGTGTGGAGTTAAAATGGCTTAATCAATTACTTTATGAACTTCAGATTCGTTTACTTCAAGCCCTACACATTTGGTGTGATTATGTAGGAGCAGCATTTCTTTACTCTAATCCAGCCTTTCAACCTCGCACACGATAAGTAGAAGTGGATTTTCACTTCATGAGACAATAAGTCTTACAAAAGGAACTCACTGTTGCACCTATCTCTTCTACTGATCAAGTTGTAGACATTCTGACAAAACCATTACCCAAACTTCAGTTCCACCATTTTCTAGACAAGCTTCAGCTTGCTTCACAATAGCCTTCAGCTTGAAGGGGCATATCATTAACACTATGTAATCCCATGATTTACATTAAGTTGTTAAGTTGTTATACGCTGTTATACTTCTCATCTTGTACCTATAAATACTACTGTTGTACCTTTGTTAAAGTTATGATAATCACATATTACCCAGCATATTATTATAGTTGACTGCTACGAAGCTTGCCAATGAATTGTAGGGCACGGGTGATGGCTTCGAGTTCGTGTTGCAGAAATGGCAGCCCAACTACTTTGCTTATAGGGATGGATATGAATTTTTCTTCCATGAGGCAAACTTAATTTACTAAATATAATTGAGATATGAAAAAAAAAAGTTACTATGCAATAAATTTCATTAATAAGCAATGTATATAAAACTTTCAAATATATATTTTTTTAAATAAATGGTAAAAGTGAGAGATTATGAATTTAATACGCAATCTCTATAAAATGTACCAAAAAACATATTTTGTAAATTTCATATAATCAAAAGATGGCTTTAAGAAAGAGATTGAACTAAATATTGAACTAAATTTAATTTGAGAAAATAAATCAAATTAAAAGTTAAATATCAATTCTCAAGTAATCAAATATTTACATTTATTCTAATGAATAATAATGTTATAAATATATAAAATTACTTGTAATTTCAATTTAAGAAATTTAGATATCAATAATACCACAAAATCTAATTAATTTTCATAACTGAAATAATTGAAAAATAAAAAATTGAAATATTTGAAAACTAATAACCTTTGTCCAAGTGTGATTTTCTATGCAACAAGCTTTTTTTGGGGTGAGTCTGTGCGCAAATCCATGGGTGAAGGTGGACTTGCCACATGTGAGAGACAGTAGCAATATTGTAATTATTTTATCATTTATGATAAAAAAAATTCATTAATTTATTAAAAAATGTTTATTAGTCTATTATAAAAAATTTATTACGAATAAAGTAAATGTTCATTGGTTTATTGAAAAATATTCATTATGAATAAACAGAAGGTTAACTAAAAATAAAATAAAAATTCATTACTGTATTGATCAATATTTATTAGTTTATTAAAAAAAGTTCATTATTTTGTTAATAAAAGTTCATTACTTTATGAAAAAATGTTCATTATTTTGTTAATGAAAGTTCATTACTTTATAAAAAAATATTCATTACTTTACTAATTACTTCATTAATAAAGGTTCAATACTTTACTAATAAAAGGTTCATTACTTATCTACTATATGTTTATTAGGTTATTAAAAAAAAGGTTCATTATTTTTTTATAACAAACGAACATTTATTAATAAACTAATAAATTTTTTACTTTATTTATAATGAACTTTCAATTTTATAACTAATAAACCATTCTGAATAAACCGGTGGACATATTCTTTATTCGTAATGAATCATTTTTAATAAACTAATAAACATTTTTCTTGATGGCAGATGATAAATATTTACAAAAATGTCACTGTGTATTTGATAATTGTGTAAATTTGATTTATTTACAAAATTATTAATGTTTCTTACGCGTGAGATGAGTCTGAGTACACAATACTCTATAGGCCGGGATCCACAATATAATAACTCGCCAACAAGATTATTGTGGGCAGCTCTTCCAATTGGACCTTCCTGATTCGACTATGCCTGTTGGGCATTCAAGCGCAGTACCTTCTTCGTAAATGATACTCTCGGTAGGCTAATTAGCTCCATGCATTATTCTTGCTAAAATATAACAATTTGAACATTTAGTTACAATTAATAAATTTTGAAATTGTTATTAATAATTTATAATGACGGAAGATTTTCATCTGCTGCTAATAATCTGTTACATAAATCCTATTTTATATAATAATAATAATAATAATAATAATAATAATAATAATAATAATAATAATAACCTAACAAAAATTGATGAATGATGCAGCATTCAAGTATGATCCACCAAGCGATAACAACCCACATGCTCATAGCGTCTACTTGCTGCCTAACTACTGAAGTTGCATGGAATGTGACTTTGCATATGCTACGAAGCTTGCCAATGAATTGCAGGGCGCGGGTGATGGCTTCAAGTTCATGTTGCAGAAATGGCAACCCCACTACTTTGCTTATAGGAATGGATTTGAATTTTTCTTCCACGAGGCAAACTTAATTTACTAAATATAATCGATATATGGAAAAAAAAAAGTTACTATGTAATAAATTTCATTAGTAAGCCATATATATAAAACTTTCAAACATTTTTTTTTAAAACAAATAATAAAGGTGAGCTATTATGAATTCAATACACATCTATAAAATGTACCAAAAAAACATATTTTGTAAATTTCATATAATCAAAAGATGGCTTTAAGAAAGATATTGAACTAAATTTAATTTAAGAAAATAAATCAAATTAAAAACTAAATATCAATTCTCAAGTAATCAAATATTTATATTTATTCTAATGAATAACAATGCTATAAATATATGAAATTACCCATAATTTCAAGTTAAGAAATTTGGATATAAATAATACCACAAAATCTAATTAATTTTCATAACTAAGATAATTGAAAAATAAAAAATTGAAATATTTGAAAACTAATAAGCTTTGTCCAAGTGTGATTTTCTATGCAACAAGCTTTTTTTTTTCTTTTTACCAATTTATCTTTTTTTTTTCTTATAATCCATTACTCGTCTTCTTCTTATAACAAATGAAGAATGAGAAAAAATAAAAATTATGAATTGATATCAATAGAGAGAAAGAAAATAAGAAATAAAGTAATAAGTTTTGTCTTTATAAAATACTTATAAATAAAAAATACATATTTTTACATGAAAGTTTTAGCAGAAAGCATATAAGAAAGTATTAATAATATTTTTCAAAAAATAAAGTAAGAATGAAAAAATAATATAAATAAAACATTAAATAAAATAAAAAAGACAAAATGTAATATCTTTTTTGATTTTTTTTAGTAAGTTTTTGCACAAAATATATTAGACTAAATTTAACTTTTCTAAATGGAAGCAAAACACTAAAATAATTCTAGAAAATTCTAGGGGACATATATATATAATATTTTAAGAACATAGAAGCAAGTGGCCCGTTGCCGCCATTGTAAATAGTCTCTTTGCTTGCGGTGGCACTAATGGCTTCCATTGCAATAATGGCACTATGAAGTTCTTTGACCCAAAAAAAAAAAAAAGGTAATTTGAAAAGAAATAAATAAAATTAAAAAATGAATTTGATGAAAATAGAAAAAAGTAAAGGTATTTTTTTAAAACAATAAAAATAAATAGTTTGTAATATTTATGATAATAATAATCTCAAAAAGGTTCAATCATGAATTTCTTTCGAGAAAAATCAGTATTTTTTGCATTGATCAATGTTAATAGTATTAATCTCTATTCTCCGGTGTAATTTCTTATAGGCTTAATTATATAAAAAAATTTTAAATTTTGCACGTTGTAACAATTATATCCAATTTTATAATATTATCCAATCTTATAATCCCCGTAAATCTTTTTTTCTTAATTTAACTTGTTCTAATTTTTTTATTATATGAAATATTTTGATAAATATAAATTTGAATAAATCAATCAAGGAGTGGCTTAGTAAAAAAATAAAATAAAATACTGCATATTATTTTATAAGATAAAAACTAAGAACGTTATTTGCATTAGATTTTTTATTGAAATATTTACATCCTCTGTTACAATCTATTGTAGAAGTCCTATTTATGCAATATTGTAATCTATTATTATATTACAATAACTTATAATCATAATTATATTTCAAAAATAGAAATAATTTTTTGTAGATAATAACTTAACATTGGCTCAATTTATGGTTGAAAATTTAACTATGATCATTTTTAAATAAGAAAATTTTTATCCAGTAACATTGAACATTTAAATTTCAACTTTGTTAAGAACACAAAAACATTTTGTTATTTATTAATTAAGAGGTGATTTAATTAATATTATATTTTATTAGAATCGTAAGACGTATTGGTAATTTCTTTTATGGTGAACATAAGAAGATAACTACCATTTATTATGTAGTTCGCGGTGTATTCTTATCTTTTATTTTATGCATTAATGTTTTTATTAATATTAATTTATTTTTTTTTCTTTTCAATTTAGTTTTCTAAAAAATATTCCTTAAAAAAATGAATAAAAAGTATTTACTATTAAATTAATATTCAATGATAAGATAGGCCACGGTAAAGGGAAATATTGTCTTCGTTCTCAAGGCTGATGAATGTCTTGGCTGATAATAAAATGAATTTGATAACTCCTAAATAATAATCGTTCCTAATTTTTGAAATTTCAAGAAAAATAAGATTACTAATTTCTTAGAAAACAGTATCAAAGTAGTTGATTAAATCGATTCCATTGAAAAATTGCTAAAAAAAAATTCTAAATTTCTATAAAAAATAACGTTTTTTTTTTTTTTTTTGAAACAATGATCTTTGAATAGAGAACGTTGCAATATTTTAATAATTTAATTTATATAATTATATGAATATACATGAATTCTAATTTATATAATTATCGTAACCATATCATAATCATATAATATATAAGGGTGAGAATAGGAGAATAAACAAATTTATTAAAATACTGACGTGATTGTATTAATTAATTTGATTATTTAATAATTTAATTTACTAAACTCCCTTTTTTTCTTTTCAGAATTTTTCTCCAACTCCTGCACGTTTTTTAATTTATGCAAATCCCTTGCTTGTTTTTGTTTTTTTAGATTTCTGGCTTTTATTTTTCCCCAAATCGCCATTTGATTTATGGCTACGCTTCTCCTCCTTTGTTATTTTCTCCCATCTTCTCCAGTTTATATGTAAACCTAATGTTGAGATTTCCGTCATCCATCACCGACACCTAGGAAGAGGAAGCTCATACGGGCACACTAGATCTTCAAGCCATCAAAGCAAGCAAGCGATGTATGGCTCCGTAGATTGCGCATCCAAATCTTCCAGCTATCCGTCGGAGCTATTTTCTCAAAGAATGGAATGACGAAGTACAGAGGTAAGAAAATTTTCTACGACGAAAATCTTATCGACTGCGTTAGCTGCTATTTTTGTTATATGTGGCAACTAAGGAAACAAATCCTGTTCAAATTCTTTGGTTATAATATTAGGTTTCATTGATTCTTGTATAGAGCTTGTGTTTTGTAGCTGCAGATTATGGAATTGCTGCTGTCTGACTTTGGTTCTGCACTGCTATATATATTCTGCTATTTTCTAATAATATTATTCTTTGTTTCATTAACAGAAAAAAAAAAAAAAAAAAGCTGGTTAAGTATTTTTTTGTTTGTTTCCAGATCTGTAATAAAGTTGATAGAAATCGAAATATTTAAAATAAATAACAATAATAATAATAATAATAAATTAAAAAATTTAGTTGGTAATTAAATTTGGAATTAAATGGAAACGATTTAATAAAGTTGATTGAAGAAATATTAAGTGATAAAAATTAATTAAGTATATAATTGAGGGGAATAAAGTAGCTTAGTGTTACAACAGAGAAAAAGAAAATTAATCTACAAATTAAATTGAAAAGAATAAAAAGTTTTTGGCTCAGTTAATAAAGATAGAAAAGAATGAAACTTGAAATAGTAATTACTCAAAATTAATTTTAATTAAATAAATTTTTCACTCTCATTGCCAATGTATATTTTTAAATATTTATTTTAATATATTAATTAATTATGTTATATAAGAAAATAGGGTCAAATTCCCACCTCATTCTATAATATTCTAAACTATTCTCAAAATATATTTGTTTAGTAATAATAATTAATAATAATTAAATAATTCTAGACAAACATAGAAGAGGTAGAAGTCGGTTCTATAATATATATATAGAGCCATTAGTGGGGTGTTTGTGTTGTGCGTGTTTGAATGTGTGTTTGTGTAAAACAAATTAATTATTTAGTTTAATATTAAAGTGAGTTTTAAATTAACAACAACAATAATAATAATAATAATAAGTTTGGAAATATAGTAACTTGTTAAAATTTTAAATTGAAATGAAATTTATATGATTGCATGAAAATATGACATCTTGACTAATAAACGTGATTAAAGATTTGGTATGATCATGAGAATGAATAGTTTCATATATATAATTTAATGAATGTTTACTATATGAATTATTATTAACGGTCGTTGATTTGAATTTTAATATACATCAATAAAGAAATAGAAATAATGATAGACAAAAATTATATGAGTTAGAGATTTAAACATTCATTGACAAATTACAGGTAAATGATCATATGCTAAAATAAATTATCTATATGGAAATTGTGAAAAACGTGAATGTAAGCCTTTAACTTATACCTAAATTATAATAGAGTAAACAAGTTGGTATGTCAATTAGAGAACTCTAAATAGCGAACATGGTGATATTGATATTTCATAGATGCTAATGCGCCGAATTTGATATATGATAGATACATAATATCGAAATATTGTTATGTAGGTACCGAGCTATTCACAATCAGGTTGCATCAATAGTCAAGATTGCAAGAGCAGCTGAATCCCTTATGCCTTTTTATTTATTGTCTAAGGTATTCATGAGCAGAAAAATTAATAAATATATAATTTTTTTAGAAAATCAAGACGTAATCATTGATTTTATTATGGTAATAAGATAAGACACATATCATCATCTCTCGCTTCCGTCATATAGTAGAGTGAGATGATATTACATCTAATTAGAGCGTAATCGAATGAAATCGAGCCAAATACTAAAGAGCTTGGCCTTGGTTTGTTTAAAACTGTCATAAGCTTACTCAATTTTTAATATTTGAGCTCGATTTCTGCTCGTTTCAAAATTAATAAGCTCATGAGCGGCTTGAGCTCGGCTCGTAAATAGTTTATTTATTATGCTTAACGAGCTTATCTTGAGTTCGGCTTGTTAACTAATAATGACAAAAATTTGAATTCGAGCTCGATAACAAAATATAATAAAATTGAGCTTTTAAACGAATATGTTCTTGAGCTTTTAAACGAATATGTTTGTGAACTTATAAATGAACACGTTTGCAAGCTAGCTTACGAACAACGACATTAAACTCGAGCTCGATAAGATTTTCGAACTCAGATTTAAACTCAAGTTCAGCTCGTTACGATTAACAAATGATTCCGAATGAACTTTTTTTTGAATCAACTGAATAGCTCACGAACGATTTAATTCATTTACAGCCCTATCTGTAAGCAACAAGAATCTTCTGGAAAGAGCTTCCTTTGAATCCCTAAAACCAAGCTTTACCACCCTATACTGTAGGTGAGAATGCTTACTCCTATAGAGAAAATAAATTATTAGATGAAATAAATCCCATAACCATGACCTCAACATAGAACATGGATAAGGCATGAGTCCAGTATAATTACCTTCAATAGATTCTTTGCAAATATTGCTATAGCGAACAAAGGATTACACATTTAGCAATAAAAGTAAGAAAATGCCAGGAAATAAGTCATTATTGACAAATGTTTCACCAGTTCTAGATATAGAGTTGTTCTTATATCCATCAATTGTAATATTCCACTATATAATTAAAAAATATTCCTCAACTATATCGAGAAGTACTATTATGCATAGAAGATATGATATGTTCTTTTTGAAAAAAAAAAACAACTTTGCACTTATGACTTTTCAAAATATGGAATGAATTTTGAAGATGTACAATAATTTTTTTTTTTTTACATATTACAAATTAATGGCCTTAACTTGGCCAAAGTTATATAATAAAAAAAAAAATTCACCCAAGTTAAAAACTTTACAAGTCAAACAACATGTATAAATCTACATCTCTTCCCAAAGAAAAATAAACAAAAAAAAATAGTTGTATCACTAACCTCTTGGGCTTAGTTATGGACTCTTTTCCTTGGACTTCTCTTACTAATCAGCAAAATATATCTTATTTTCAATCTGCATATGCTTAGTGGTACATAACAACATATAAGTTTAATATTCCTGTATGCATGAACAATATATAAATTTATAAATAAGTATGTATTCATGAGCATTTGAATCACCTCATCCAACAACCATGTGTCAACATAGCGCAATGCCACACAAATATCACATTCATAAAATAACACATTCTCATCTAATTTACTTATTCCATAAGTCTTACCTCATACTTACCAAGTTGAAATATCATGGTTGTTTAGCCCTTATACTCTCAACTGGATTAAATTGGATACGGGCACTACGGCTACTCCAAGCCACTTAGAAAATCTGCTTGAGAAAACATCATCTTAATGTCTCTAAGGGTGCCACTCCGGATATACTCCTCAACACATGGATCTCATCCGCAAAATGGCCAATTCTGAGCCTAAGTGGTACCAAATTCCCTCAATGACATGTCATATATCCTAACTCTAGTCCTAATTAGAGTAACTGAGTCTTATCCTCATAATTCTTCATAATACAATATACAACATTAGCACATATTAACCCTCTTATGAAATTTCATAATTTAAGATCACAAATCTCATATGATGACATTACTCTATATAAATTGAAGCTCATAAGAAAATCACATCACAAACATCATATGGTTCACCTAGATGGAACCAACCTATAACATTTAAAATCACCCATTCCAACATTGCAAATTCATCATCTTCAATTTATAAGTTCATCAATCAAAATATATAGGTTCATTATTGATAAGCCATAGGTTCGTCATAATTAACACATGTAATCATAAACATCAAACATTCAATTAAACCCAAATGTGGTTGTGTACACACCTTTATAAAAGTTTTACCAACTCCAAATTTATAAAACTTGTGGCTCTTGCAGATTTTCAATTGATTGTGAACCTAATTTGGAAGTACATTTGATTAATACATTAATGGAATATTTAAATTCTCAATTTGTTTTAAACAATTAATTAAAGTTTCTCATAGGTGACAATATGACCTTGTACGACTATTCAATCTATAACTTTTTTTATACTTATCCAATTTATATAATTCTTGATTCCAATTAAAGCTAACACATAATATTATAACATATTAAAATTTCAGAATTTTTGAAACATTATACAAATTTTAGTGCAATTTCAAATGTTGTTTTATTTTCTACCCTTAGATAGTTTTGAAACTCTTTTAAAAATTCATATATTATAACATGTATGTTATATTATTGTGATACTTTGTATGCCCTTAGAAAAATCAATTTGCAACAATTTTCATGTTTACAACTTTTCCAAATACTGCCTCTAAGATCCTCAAACACTAAAGAATATCTAACTAGTCCAACACAGGATAATAACCCAATCAGTCCCCATTGTTATGGCCATAACTCACAAATTACACAATATATTAAGGTAAACTTTCATAGGGATTTAGATAAGACATAACACTAAAACTTTTATATTTTATACTTTAGTTAATTCGGATCATAAGCAGCTCAAAAATAAGGACCAAACAGTTAGAGTATCACTAGAACACAGGAAACAATTATGATCAAAGGAACATTCATGATTCTTTTCACAATAACTCAATCTACACAAAGAATATAAACACGAAATTTGGTATACATATATAGGATATGTAGAGCTACAACTTTTGTGTTTTAAACTTTCTCAAATTTGACCTCTAACATGATTAAAATAAGTGAAAAATGTAGTGAAATTAGATGGAATACCCTCTTAAACCAATAACACTTCTTTGAGGATATCTCTTTATATATATCAAATCATTCAAAACTATTTCAAATGCATATAAATAAGACACAAATCTACAACTTTCATGTTTGGAACTTCTTAGAATTCGGCCTCTAAACTCATGAAAATAAATCCCTAATTTCTGCCATAAGAACAAGATTCTAAGAAAAAAAAAATTATGTTTACTAGCAACACCACCTATCAGTCTTTAATCCATATTTAACTATTCAAGAGAGATTAATTCACTTACCACTAGGAATGACAACGGGTATGAATTTCGCAGGTATTTGCACTTATCCGTACCTGTTTAAACCCTAATGGGTAATTTCATTAGAATTTTGAGACAGATTTGGATAGTAATTTTTAAACTTGTCACGAATTTGGGTAAAATACGGATAGAGGCCATTGGATACTCATTACCCGATTATATATACATAATTTATTCTATTGAAATTTAATAAATGTCATAATATAATTATTTTTTTTTTGTTTCTAACAATTGATGAATTGTAAATGCAATTGAAATATAATTTTTTTTATCATAATGGATAATATATAATTTTATTGCTTTAATATTATTTTTGAACAATTTAATGAATTATTTTCATTTAAATGTGTTAAATTAAATTTTATATTTTATTTGATTTTGTAATAATTTATAATAAATTGTTTTTATATTTTTTAAAAATTTTAATTATTCTATTAGTTTTAATTTTGTTTTAATTTAAAATTTTAAGTAACAAATGGATAATTAAATAGGTTCGGATATTAAACGAGTATTGTTAAACGAATTTAGAAGAAATATAGACATTAATATTAAATTTTTAAACAGATTTGAAACAAATTGGGATAGTAATATAGATAATCGAATTCGAATATAACAATTTTCACAGATACTATATCCATTGTTATCCTTATTTACCACAGATCAAAAGGCTTTGCTTATGACTGGATTTTGAAGAATGGGCAGATTTTCCCAAACTTATCCTAAGCCCATCAGCAAAAAAAATTTTCTTTCCTTTCTTTTTTTTTTTGTGTTTTGTTTTTTTATTACTATTATTATTATTATTATTAAATCACTAATCAAGTCAATTAAATACATAATCACTTAGTTCCATTTTAATTAAAGTAATTACATTAATCAATTCTATTTATTTTAATGTCTCATTTAGCCACCTTATTTAATTTTTATTCTTCTCTTTAAATAATTTATTTACACGCTTATTCTAATTAAATCATAATTAGCGAACGTAACATCATTAGTGATAATAGCACAAGAGGAATAGGTACACTAGCATCACCCCTGAATATATATACTTGAACAGAAATTTGGCTAAGCTTCTAGCATGAAAAGGAATGAGGTCCCACTTTTTTAAGATGATAACTAGGCTGTAGAAAGAGCATACTTCAATATAGTATGTTGTATCGTGTAAATAAAAAATCATCGATAGGTATTCAAACATTAATGCCTCAAAACTGTAAGCTTGGTTTGAAACAACTTATACAATTAAATATAATTACTCTGATTGGCTTTAACTGTGTTATATGTATGCTATATATTGCCTATATACAAGCTATATTTATATACACATATAACATACATATAATATACATACAATCAAGTTATAGCAAATGCTACATTTAGGATTTATCTATGCATAAAACATTATATGTTAACTATATGTATGTTATATGTACAACGAGTGAAAAAATTGTTCTCGATCAACCCTCAAACGGTAGTTCCCAAAGCTCAAATTATCCATTCCAAGGTTTTCTGCCCCTCTAAGTCCATTTCCATTATTAGATTTGAGGAACGAAGTCAAAAAAATAGGAGAAACATAAAGGGCAACCTTAACACGCGATTTTTCGTTTTCCGATTAGCACTCAAACGGTGGTTTTCGGAGCTCAAACTATCCAATCCAAGGTTTTCAAACTCCTGAGTCCATTTCTGGTATTAGATTTGATAAAGAAAGCCAGAAAATAGCAGAATCAAAGAGGGCAACTCTAACGCGCAATTTTCATTTCCCGATCGGCCCTTAAACAATGGTTACCGAAGTTCAAACTGTCAAATCCAAGATTTTTCGACTCTCTAAGTCCATTTTCAATGTCAAAATTGCAACAAAAAAAAAAAATAGGAGAACTAAAAAAGGCATCCCTAACACACGATTTTCTCCTCGATGATCCCATAAATCTGGTTGGATTTTGGAAAAACTAATGTCCAAAGTAATGAGGAGATGCAAAACTAGTAGTTCAAATTTCTTGATAATCGAAAATCATTTCAGTGGTGAACAGAATTGGAAGTGGTAGAAGAAAAGTAAAGAGAGAATTGGATAAAATTGCAAATGATTCTTTTTCATTCATGTTTCTAGAATTTAGATGGATAAATTTTAAACTACACTCAAAAAATGGGAATTTGCATAAAAATCCTTAAATATAAAATACCATATTATTATGAATAAAGTTACAGTTGTACTATGATAATTAACATTTCAAATAAAACGAAAAAAATTAATAAAAAAAATAAAAAATACATATATAAAAATTAAATGGTGATTAATGACAAATCAAATATCTAATAATTACGCACGTTAATAAAAAATTAGCATATATAAAAGTGGGAATATGGAAGACAGACAAAGACTGTAAAGTATTTACTATCTCTATTTTATATATAACTTTTAATAATAGACAAATTAGTAATTCAAAGGTGTATATATATATATATAGCTTAAGTCATATCCAGCCCCTTGCAGCAATTTTTGGTCCATTTTGCCATCTGTCCAATTTGTAAAATTGAATGTATGGCCCCTTGTTGACATAACACTATTGACCAAGTTAAACATTTTTCCATGTCATGTCTGCATTAGAGGGCTCTGTGTATATTTTACAAATTGAACATGAGGCAAGATGGACCAAAAGAGGAGTTCAAATGACTAAGTGAACCAAAAATCGTTGAAGGGAGCTAAATGGCGAAAACGAACATTTTTGAGGGGCTAGATATGACTGATACGGAGGAAATAGAAGTGTATTTACATGTTCATCTGCTAAAAAAGGGCATATTCTTCAATCTGTTATCAGAATACATGTTAATATATGTACTGTCTAATTTGATAAGCGTTTTATGAGTACCATCAGTAATAACATTACTATTCTTGTAAAACTATTATAATAGATTTAGCAAGAGAGCTATGATATATTATGACACAGTATGTTCTATAAAAGCTGAGCTTAAACAGTCAATGTCATTGGAGCTTCTGTAGGAAAGGGTCAAAATATTTTCCTTACTTAGAAGCACCTCATTTGGAGGAAAAAAAAAAAGAATCAATCAATAAAAAATCAATAGACTGATTGTTGTTTACTTGCAATCAAACAGTCAATTAAATACCTTTAATGCGATAGAGACGTGATCACGAACTGTTATTCTTCCCCCAAAAGTAACAGTCTCCTACCCTGCATAAGAGAAAAAAAATGTCAATTTGCATTACTTGTCCAAAAACAACAAAATGAAATTCAAAACAGATGAACAGTAAATCAAGAAGATTTCAAAAGGAATAAAATGACAGAAATATGACTTAGAAACACCATACATTACAGAACCTGCAATCCCAACTTGTCCACAAAGCATGCAACTTTTACCAATAACTACATTATGACCAATCTGAAAAGCCAGGCAGAGTAGCTGTTATATATCACAATTATAAAATAAGTTTACAATCAAAACAAAATTGCAAAGGAACAAACACACACTTGGACTAAATTGTCTATCTTTGAATGATCATCAATAACTGTGTCTCGCTAACTGCATTAACGGATAGGCAGTATATTTAGTGCTCTACATGTCTAAGCAAGCCAGTTTACTGTCTGGCAAAAAAATACGACTGACAACTTGAAGATATTCAAGCCTAGACACATCTTACCTGCCTCTGTCAATACATGTGTTTGCCCCAATCTCTACATGGTTTCCTATGCTAGCACTGAGCAGCTGAATAAATGACATATTAAGATATATCAGCCAACATCTAGTATCAAATTAGATATCCAAGACACTGATTTAGCACTAAGTTAATGAACAAATGGATGAAGATAAAGCTTCTTAAACAAAGACATACCACAAGACATCTCCATGTTGAACCAGGCCATCTAGCAGGATCCAGATCGCTTTAGTAACTAATCCCATATATCTGCCAAAGGGGCTTGAGTCAACACATTGATAACATAATCAAGTTCAAAAAGATATAAGACAAAGCACATTAAACCTTCTATGCAATAGCAAATGCTAGCTTTGCAGTGTCCCTAAATTAGACCCCAAACTGGTAGTCAATACAAAATGATTGTTGATAAATTCTCCAATCCAAACTACCTTAAAAGTGCATCATTTCTTTTTTCTTTTCTTTTTTTTCCCATTAGTTTCCTTTCTTGAAGATGCTCCTCTTAAACTAAGCAAAAAAAAAAAAGCTATCTGTCAACCAATATGTCAATCATTCATATAATCATCTCTCTCTTCAACACAAAGGAGAAAGTATAACCAAAATAGGAATCGATTATTAAAGGACGGGTGGAAGACATCCAATAATGAGTAAAAAGCAATTGTACACATTAAAATCGATCGAAGCAATCCTAATTTCCATGAAAAATTATGGAAAACATCAACTCTGGAAGAAATTGCAGCAATCCATCAATAATTAATAATTAACAAATTCCTTAAAAGAAGACCAATATAGCAAGAAAATAAGAGAGAGATGAGAAGGAAAAAGGTTAGGAGAGAGATTATCACCTAGAAAAAGATGGAGAGGGAAGCAGCGAATAAGGGGCCGGTGGTGCTGTTACTGAACAAAAGTTGCCGATTCCTCGACGGTGAGCTCGATCTTATCGTCGCCATCACACTTGGGCAACAAAAAAACACAAAATCAAAATCAAAATCAAACAATAAACATGAACTCAATCCTTAAAAAAAATATCTCATGGTTTTGAGAAATATAAAAGAAAAAAACTAAAAAGCACATATCTGATATACCATAGAAAGAGGGAAAACAAAAAAACGCAGATAGAAAAGAGAGGTGATAGAGGTGATTGTTACTGAGAAAAAGATGAAGAGGGAAGCAGCGGTTGAGGGGCCGATGATGCCGGTGGTCCTGTTACTGAACGAAAGCTGCCGATTCCTCGACGGCGAGCTCGATCTTATCGTCGCCACAACACTTGGACAACAAAAAAACACAAAAACAAAATGAAAATCACACAATAAACACGAACACAATCCCTAAAAAATACCAGCAGCAAATGAAGGGGCAGAGGCGACTGAAGGAAGTGAGTTGTGTAAGGGGTAGCCGTCTTGTAAGGCCGAACAATATTGTAAACAATTTTTCAAAAATAATTATATTTTTGTAATTCTAAATATGTCCGGATCATATTCATATTTCCTTTTGCCATGCTTTAATATGTCTCTTAAGTTTTTTAAAGAGAGTTCGGATCGGATAGCTAATAAGCTTATTCGCCTTGTGGGATACCCCTACCCACACGAATGTTCCATAATAGCTTTGCTATCTTTGTAATGTTTAAACAAATATTAATGTAATATTAGCTCGATTTCTATTTATTCTATGTCTTTTTTATGTGGTTGTACATTTTTTATATGATAGTTATGTTTATGCGATCGCTTGTTGTATTTTATGTGTTATCTTCATTATGTTATCATACTGAACTTGCAAATGTTATTGGTTTTTCGGTCGTTGACCCGAATCTAATTCATGTCTCATCTTATATAGAGAATTAGCGAAATAACTCTTGGTTGGCTTACTTGAACACGATCCAAGTGAACGCCACACGGTCCCAACTATGGGCTCGTCACATTTGGTATCAGAGCGGAGGTAATCCGGCTCTTAAAAAAGAAAAAAACAGATTGGAAAAACTTCCATGAGTCGAATTGAGGCACTCGAAGAAAGAATGCAGTCCCTTGAGAGGGGCAGGCCTAGTGAGGCCTTAATAGGTGATATTGAGACACTCGAAGAAAAAATGCAGACCCTTGAAAGGGACAGGTCTAGTGAGGCCCAAATGGGTGATCGAGCAGTGGACCTCGAGCTCATTTTTCAACGAATCGAAGCCCTTGAAAGGGAAAATGAGACTTTAAAAGCGGCAGTGGCCGATGCAAACTCAATTATGGCTGCAGTAGCCCAATCTGAAACTTGTAAAGCCGTGGTGGCTAACCAAGATTTCCTTTTGGCCGTGGTGGCCAATTCAAAATTGTTTAAGGCATTGATGGCCGAGTTAGATATAGTTCATGAGCTAATTCATAAGAATTTCACCTAATGTGTGGATTTTGTTTGTGGTGTTGGTGTAGGGACAGGTGATAACAGATCAAGGAACCTAGAAGAGATGGTGAGACAACATGCAAGTTCCCATAAGATTCTCGAGGAGGGAGTCAAGTCCCTATCTAATGAAGCCCAAGAAGCTTTCACCTCCGTTCGTGATGAATTAGAAAAGACCATGACTAAGGTGAGCGAGTTGATGAAAGCAGTAAAAAATGTTGACACTAATTCACCTCGAATATGGAAAGATAAAGATCCCTAAACCTAAGACTTACGAAGGCATTCAAGACTCAAAGGAAGTGGATAACTTTCTATTTAATCTTGATTCCTATTTGGAAGCCACCAAGATTAGCTCGGAGGATAACAAGATAAGGATAGTTCCAATGTATCTAACTGGGGATGTCAAACTTGGGTAAAGGAGCCGAGTGAAGGAAATGAAAAGTGGTAGGAAGACAATCTCCTATTGGGAAGAATTCAAGAATGAACTCAAAATGCAGTTTTGCTAAGAGAATGCCGCATATACTGCTCGTTACAAGCTTAGTGATTTGCAATAAATAGGATCCATCCGAGAATATGTAAGAAGTTTCCAAGCCCTCACCTTAGATATACAAGACATGTCAGATGCTGATAAATTTTTCAACTTTATGAAAGGGTTAGAACCTTGGTCCAAGAATGAATTATACCAACAGGGGATTAAAGACTACCATACGACTATCACTGTTGCTAAAAACTTTGATGACTACTCATAAAACAACTCTAAGAGAAAATTCACATTTGCTCCAAGTGTAGACAGACATTCAAACAAATGGAGTAGGACCTCTGTTGGAGGAGGAGAACGGACTAATCAATTTTTTAGAGGAAGTGAGAGACATGATTAGGATTCAACTTCCGACAAGAAGTTCAATAGCAAACCAGGACTTGAGGAAAAGGACCTCACCTTCCGGACTATAGCTCCTAGTTTCCAAAGTAGGAAGAATCAGGAGGCTGGATTGCAAAGTGGTGTTACAAAGCCTATCTTTTGCTTTTTTTTTTTTTTACAAGGGACCTCATAAAGTTACTAAATGTCTGCACAGAGGAGCCTTGAGTGCTCTACATTCACTTCAAAAAGAAAAGAATATCCAAAATGGGGACACTAGAGATACGTCAGTTATGGGGGCTCTAAAGTTCCTTGGAACAATGGGCCACCATGCAGTTTCACAGAAGGAAAAAATAAAAAATGGGCTAATGTATGTAGACGTGGTAATAAATGGAAAGACTTGTAGGGCTCTTATAGATACTGGAGCAACAAATAATTTTGTAACAGAGAAGAAAGTCATAAGGCTGAAGCTTCTGATTGAACAAAATGAAGGCAAAATTAAAGCTATTAACTCGGCGGCCAAAGAAATAATAGGCATCACGACTATGATTCCAGTAAAGGTTAGTCATTAGACTGGGAATATAAATTTCACTATAGCTCCTATGGATGATTTTAATGTGGTTTTAGGGATAGACTTCTTTAAGGAAAGTTTTTCAATTCTCATGTCTACTGCTAATTGTCTCATCTTCATTAATAATGAGATATTTTGCGTGGTCCCAACAACAATAAACCCTGTAAGCGAAAAGAAAATGATTTTACCCTCCAGTAATAGCTAAATTGCGGAAACAATTAAATAAACTTCTAGAGACATGATTTATTTGTTCTTTAAGGACTCGTTTTGGAGCTCATGTGCAAAACACAATCTTTTAAAAAAAGATATGCATCATTTTGTCAATTCTCGCTAGAAGAACTAGCTATCTTTACATGAGGTGGCCCAATTCTGTTTCAATTGTCAAAAAAGTATTCCACTACTAACAAAAGTTATTTTGATATTGTTACAAGTCAACAACCTCTAGTGTCTTACCCTTTTGATGTATCTTACAAAGGTCCTCCCTTTCACGAAAGAATGGAGACATGGCAAAAAGATTTCAAGAGCACATTTAGAGAATGCTCCCATCAAATGAAGAAATGGGTAAATGAACATTGATGGCCTCAACAAGTCTAAGTGGAAGATATGGTGAGGGTGAAACTACTACCAAAATAATTGTTAGAGTGGGCACCAGTTCATCCTGTGTTCCAGGACAGTAGCTTGAAGTCATATCATCCAGACAAGGAAGATGCCAACTATAACAAGCAACAAGATCAGCCATCAGCAAACAACCACCAACAAACAAATAAGTAAGGGAGATTATAATAGAATGCATGCAGTCATCCAGTAAGTAACAATTCAAAGAATATTTAGTCAAATGGAAGGGCCAAAGAGACGAAGAGACTACCTGAAATAAAGCTGAAGATTTATCCTCCTTCAGCCTGCAGATTGAAGCCTTCTTGAAGATTCAGTCGACGAGGACGTTGACTATTTGAGTGGGGGAGAGTGTAAGGGGGGGTTATCTTGTAATGGGGGGAAGAACATTGTAATGAAAAGAGCAAAACAATTTTTTCAAAAATAATTATATTTTTGTAATTTCAATGGAGTAGTGGCCGGAACATATATATATTTTTTTCTGTCAGATCTTAACATGCCTCTTAAGCTCTTTAGGAAGGAGTGACTAGTCACTTATTGGAATAATCACTCGGATCGGATAGCTGGCGGGCTCATTCACCTTGTATGTTACCCCTCTATCCACATGAATGTTCCATAATGGTTTGACCATCTTTATAATACTCAATCGAATATTAATGAAATACTAGCTCGATTTCAACTCATTCTGTGCATTTTTTTTATGTGGTTGTGTCTCTTTGATGAGATGCTATGTTTACGCAATCGCTTTTTATATTTATGTATTATTTTGATTATACTATAATACCATACTTGCAAATGTCATTAGTTTTTTGGTCGTTGGCCTGAATATAACCTATATCTCATCTTATATGCAGAATTAGCGGAATAACCTTTGATTGATTTACTTGAACACGACCCAAGTAAGCGTCACACAGTCCTAAATATGGACCTGTGACAAGTTGCAAGGTTAGGGTTAAATGATTCTTAAAGCAATGCAACGCCATTTTGTAATGGAGGGCTTGTTGCAAATATGCTGTTTAATATATTATAATATATATATATATATTTCAATTAATATAAAATATTTAGATTATTTTATACATTTTGCATTACATTGAAAAAAAAAATATATGAGAATATATATATATAACTCGAGAACAAATTAATTACATGCGTTAAATAAAAAACTAGTGCATTTTAAAAGAAAATAACAGGATCAGAGGGCATTCCCAAATCCTTGAAGCTTGAAACTGGCAGAAAGAATGGCTCGGCCAACCAAAATGTTGCGGCAGAATCATAAGTTACTTGCAGATGTGGAGTTGCTTAAGGCCTTGCAGTCCGAAATCAAGCATGAACGCTATGCTCGGCCCTCACAGGTCTCTTTCCTCCTCTTCTTTGTTCTATAATTATTTTGTAAGAAATTGTGAAGCTAGGTTTACATTCTTTTAATTTGGGGTTTTGTGAAAAATTGTGACTTTGCTTCGTATTTTCAAATTTGGTGTGCAGGGTAATCGAAATGGGGTTTTGGGTGATTTTGTTCTGGACTGGGATTCATCACAGTCGCAAGATATTTTCTTGCGGAGAAATTGTGAGTCCGGTGAAGAAGTTGCGGTTTCAGCTTTGCCGGGTCATTTTCGAGGGTATGTTTTGATGAAAGTTTGTGTGAAAAAGCCCAGCTTGAACTCTATGTTGCTGTTCGATTGTGGAGTTTATGGCGAACGATTTGGTGGGTCTCAATTTGACATCCACAATGCCTCATATCTCCAATCAGCAACCTGCCCAAAGCCCTCTACCTATAGAGGCCCCTTATTCAGGTTAACTTCTGCGCCCATGATATGTTTTTTGTTTTTGTTTTTGTTTTTGTGAAAGCCTAGGTTGCCTGAATGTGTAAAATATTCGCATTCTGCATTATTCCCTTGCTTTGAATAATTATATGATGTCATATCGTTGGTTTAAGTGAGAATGAATGACATGAACATTGCAAAATATATGCTGCTTTGTTAGACGTTCATAATGAAAACATATGTTCAGCATAGACATTGCTCAATGTGAGTGTTCTCCTTTCAAGCGAAGTTGAGATTTAGCTCTGAGATGACTCTCATAATCAGGATCGTGTGCAAATGTAATGATTTTTAACTTGGAGATGTGATTTTGTTCTGCTTGTGGTGTTTACTGTTCTGAGGATATATTTTCCATATCTAATTGCCAATCTGAATGATGGGAGAGTTTGGTTAGTGTAAAGAAACAAGAATGGAGAGAAATCGATAATTTCATTGATAGTAGAAAACCCTATATATACAATCCTATGAATATAAAATCGGAAATAAATACATGAAGAATAGTAAACAATACAAATTAGGAAATAAATCTCTACCTATCCCTAATTACATAAATCAAGCTAATTAAGAATATTATTCAAATATCTTTCAATATCTCACAACACTCTCCCTCAAGTTGGAGCATATATATCGATCATGTTCAACTTGTTACAGATGTAAAAACACAAAAAACTTCAAAACCTGTAGTACAAAAGGTCTCACACTAAACCAATGTAGATCCAACCAAGCAGAAAATGTCATATAAACCAACAAAATCTGTAACTCAAACGACGTCACACCACACCAATATAGACTCAACCAGGTAGGAGAAGATGTTGTACAATCTGAGAAGTCAAGCGAGACATAGCAACAACAAATGTCACTCTACAAAGATGATTCAAGAAATTACGCAGTCTGCTCTCAAGAGCAGAAAATCAAAATGGATCACTCATGGTGACCCAACTATGACAAAGCGATGCCCACTTAGGCCTAACTCTCGAATTGATTTTCAGGTAGGGTTTCACTAGAACCCATAGCTCTGATACCATGTAAAAAAATAAAAATGGAGAAAAATCGATAATTTCATTGATAGTAGAAAGCCCTATATATACAATCATATGAATATAAATTAGGAAATAAATACATGAATAATAGTAAACAATACAAACTAGGAAATAAATTTCTACCTATCTCTAATTACATAAATCAAGCAAATTAAGAATATTATTCAAAAATCTCTCAATATCTTACAACCGTTGGAATCCATGCTACCCCCAGGTTAGCTGTAGTTAGTTTTTTCCTTCTTTCTCAAAAGAAAAGTGGATAGGGATATCCGCTGTAGTTCCTTTCCTTTGCTACTTGAGCTAGTGCCCATGAAAGCTGACATTGGATATTCACTATCCAATTAAATTTTCCTTGATTTTGAAAGGTTTACTGGATAACTGTTTCTGAATGATTTGTTCAGTTTTAATTAGTAATTCTGTTTTGAGAATTTGTGTTACATGTGTGTTTTAACTTCATCTAGTAATCTTCTCAAGGCTGGTCACTGAGGTACTGAGTATATATGCAACATGATATGGAATGTATTCATTTTGCTAGTTTTTGGAGAATCTAATTGAGAGGATTATCGAAATGTTAGAGTACTCGATTCTGTGGGACATGGCAAATTCTTTTCTGGTTGTTAACTGAAAAAACTGTGTATGGTTTAGAGAGATATGCCAGTGATGTACAGTGTTCTAGGACAAAGAGATCATCCTATTAAGTGAGTGCTGTATGCTTATCTTGGCAGATCATCTTCTATGGAAAGAATTTCTTTGTGAATGATATTTTAATTGTTTGTCAATCTTTATGTGTTTCTGACCTCATTCTTATCAAGTTAGTGACCCATATTTGTCCATCTACTTGAGCTTCACTTGGATAAAAATCAACCATAAAATCTTGACTGTTTTCCGATTGGTGTTAAACCGGCAATCCATTTGTATGCCAATTTTGATGTTTACTCCTTCCAATTCAGCTAGGAAGCTTGCACTCTGACACTAGCACCTAGTTTGCAATCCAATTTGTTAATTGTCTCTGTTCTATGTAATTGGATATTTGTACTATGATTGTAACTGAATAATTTGTCTTTGTTGATTTGGGTTCTTTATCCTAAGTATTGTTTCTTACTTGTGTCATCAACCACCTGCAGCACTTTGGACCCTCATTTACGAAAGGCACTAAAAGAATACCTCATCGCCAAGGGAATCAACTCAAGTCTTACAAATTTTCTCCTTCAACATCTAACTGAAAAGGAGCAAGATCAATATGTGAATTGGTTACAGAAACTTGAATCGATGGTGCGGGGAGTGCACTAAGAGCACTGCAGCAACAAGTTTTTGACCATTTAGCTTATACATTTTCTAGTCATGAATCTAAATCTCAAATTTTTGCTTGAGAATGCTTTATCAATTAACTTAACAATTTCAGATGCCGAAACTAAGAGTCAAAAACTAAAAAATAATATCTATTATCCAGTTTGCTGTTACTTCGAATTTTGGACTTTTTACTAAGATAGAACAGTTGTTGATCAACGGGAAAAAAATTATGAATGTAAATGTCCAAATATTGAACCCAGGCTGAAAAATGCATATTCCTTTGTATTGCAAAACTAGATTGCTTAAAATACTATATTTGGTTTAGCTCCCACAAAACCAAAGGAAAGTGTTACAACTTGATGATTAATGAATTTTTGAACAATAAACTCACTGGGACGATTTTTTTCGTGATTTTGGTTTTCTCTTTTTCGAGGATTTATGATTTGTGGGACTTTCTTCATTTAGCAGGTGCTCATAATCTTCAAGACTTGCAAATGGGGAGGTGCCGACCTTACCACTGGACTTTCGCTTTCTTTTCTTGTTATCAAATCCATCCTCATCGTCATTACCATCATCTACATCCCCAATATTAATAGTTTCACCGTCTTCATCACTCATATCACCATCATCAATGTCTTCCATATCTTCATCTATAACAGTATCTGACGGGACATCTGTCTCCACATCACTGGCATTACCAATTAAGTCTTCATCTTCTTCGTTCGCAACTTGGTCCAAATCATCATAATCGTATTCACCATCAGCTTCAAAAGAAACGTTACCAGAATCCAACATATTATCAATCTCTTCATTATCACTCTCATCAACATCTCCATCTTCATCACCATCACCCACATCAAAAAGTTCTTCGGCTGCCTCTTCTTCAGCTGCCTTCTTTTTCTTCTTCTTTGGCTTTGAGCTGTTCATTTTATTCACATAAAATTTGTGAAAAACAAGATCTTCGGGAGGCACATCCACTTCGGCCAATGACAGAATCTCCGATCCAATTAAATGACTGTTCATGTCAAGCTAAGGAAACATGAACTCAAGTCAGCAATACTAACAGATTGGTAATTTGGTTTTGATCATCAATGCTTTTCTTTTTGGGTTTTAAATATAAAAGACAGGCAGAAATCAGTAATTCTCACTTAGAAAAACAAAATCAAGGAATAAAAGCAACTGTAAAACGCTGACCTTCTTGGCTGGTTCAATTTGGGAACCACCATGCCATGTTGTCTGCTTTGGTTTCTTCTCCATAAACTTGTCTAGAAAAGCAGTAAGCGATAGATCATTTAAAGGATTACCATTGTAAACAATATTGGCCCCAGATAAAAGTGTCCCAGCCATTGTAGCAACAGATGGGTGCACATGAGAAGCAAGTACCACCAGCTCCCACCAGCTCGCACGATCTGCATTACTTCAGTTCCACAAAGAGAGGAGATTCAACTTTCTATCAGAAAATAAACATGAAAGATAAACTGCTAGATTCAAGTTAACAGCTTTCAGGAAAGGGAAAAAGGGGAAGGGGGGAGGTGGGTGGGAAAGCAGCATTAAAACCCTTTTTTTTTTTTTTGCTCTTTTTCTCCATGCAAATCAACAAAACAGCATCCTTCACAAAAGTAATGCAAACATTTAATGTAAGCTATTGTTCAAGTCTAACATACCAGTAAGAAGGCTCTCGATGTCGTGGATCGTACCCTCCAGGCAGGCAAGAACTTGTAAGGGATATTTGTGGATGGGATGCTTGAAATTCTTTTGTACCATTTTCAGTGAACTCTTTTATGACCAAATCTTCTCCTGCTTCATCTAAATCACTGTCCTCAGAGTTTGGAGCAGGAGAATCATCTTCACTTTCTGAAGAATCATTTTCAGGATCAGCCTTACCACTACTTTGAACAAATTTAATATCACTTTCTACTTCTGCTGCTGTGTGAGGTTCAATATCAGCTTCTTCCACTATGTCTTCAAAATGTTCAAGGTCTTCATCCACCGACTCATTCTGCAAAACCATGTTCCTGCATGATAAGAGTAATTTCAATGTAACTGTGATTGAACATTCTAGTAACCATGAAGGGCAGAATGAAGTGGGCAAACCATAAAGGGGGCCTTGTTTTAAGAATTTCAGAGAGGAGAAATAGGCATCCACAGGCAATTTGAGGTGGCTGCTGAAGTGAAACCTGTCCAAGGATCTAAATAGTCAATCCCTTCTAGCATAGCGGCCCAAGCAAAAATACAAGTTCCTATATTTAAAAAGAAGGCTGAATACTGATATAATATCATTCAAACTGAATAATGCTCAAAGCAGTTAAAAGGAAAATCCTCTGTGCAACAAATACTAATCTCTCGTTATGTCATTTAGAATATCTATTACAACTAAACAAAATGTACAGGGAATAAACTAAAATATGAAATATAGATGAACATTGATTGCCCTAGCATTGTGAAGAAAGAATTTCCAGATTTCATCCAGCATATTGTCCTAACATATGCAGGCAACAATTTTAACTGATTTTAAACAGAAAATACTTGCTCAGCAGCCCATAAAGAAACCAGGCTATGTCGTAGTAAAGCAAATGCATGAATTCCTAACCTGCAACAGACGCTTTGCAAAGGCAGAAACACGCTTCAAATTTACATCATTTTTCATTGCTCGCAACAGAAGCCCAATAAACATCTCCACCTGAATAATCAATCACATAAAGAGAAATATATTCATGCGACAGATTTTGTTAAGATGTGATTGAAAGGTAGACATGACTTTTTTAGAACATTAAGAAACTGCAAAGAAATCAAAATTCACACTGAGAAAACGAAGTCGGGGATAGGGTTTCAATGCAATGATGATGTAATGCAAACATTAAATTTCTCTCAGCAGTTAGCACTAGAGCAACTGCTTCTCTGTATAGATGTACCATCTTGGCCAACAAGAATCCTAATGAGAAAGTAATCAAACTGCATAAAATCAAAGCTGAATAAACTGAAAATCATCTCAAGTTTACTTATTGTTTCTGACAATACTACAGAAAATAACTTCAAGTCCCATAAAAAAACTGAAGGAAAAAAAGTTCTTAACCAGTTTCAGTAAAATAAGATAGTTTGAATGTTCCTTTCTACTGATCTTTTTCTCTTGAAAAAAGATGCACCTCTAACATTTTAGGGCATGTATGACGAATTGGAATAACTCATTTCCTAAAACAGATAATTAAACCAGGTCATCTGGGAGAAAGAGAACATATATCATAGCTAAGCAAGGGAAAATACAGATTCTCAGAGTTGAAAGCATAAACCCCAATAAACTTGCCTTGGAAGAATTCATGGCAGCTGGAAGTAGGAGCTTTGCATACAAAGCACGATAGAATCGGTCACTGACAATCTGATTCTTGGACGAGATTTTATCAAGAAGCATCAATGCCTGAACTCCTACATTGAAATTATTTGAATGAACCTGCGCAGTCAAATGTAAAAGTTGAAAGTAGTACCATAATTATTCTGATACCTGTCAACAAGTAGATGCACTATGACACAGTTTCTTTTGCACCCGAAATAACAAAGAAGATTATCTTACCAATCGGAAGAGCATTGGTGTTTGGACCTCAATAATATCATCAGCCTCAGTGCTTGAAACATAAGGAAATGCTCTATTAACTCCCTGGAAATAGCCAGGGGAATGTGAGCATGATTTCTAAAGCAGGGATTTAAAACCATGTAACAAAACTATAATGGTAGGAAAATCAGTTAAAAATGCATAAATAGATCCCCTAAGAACAACAACTTTCAGTTTAGAAAGGGAGTATGCTTACAGTTAAAAGAGCTGATAGAAGTCGTGAATCTAATTCAATATGAGATTCTGATGAACCTTCCATTTTCTGCTCCTTGGCAGGATCGGAAGTGTTTCTATTTTCTGCTTTACCACTTCTTCCCTTCTTTTGAACGCTTTCTGCCTCAGTAATTAGCACCTGCAATTGTTATTTTAAATTGTTTTTGTCTTTCCAATAATATAATCAACTCAGAAGCATAGTGTTGAAAGTTTTCTAATACAATCGCATGTCTAGTAAACTTTGCACATACAGGGAAGACAATGGATGAAATAAAATACTAGTTAAAGGTCATAGGTACCTTGAAGAGTGCAAAGTATACATCTATTAAATGTTTTGCCACCTTCGGTCCATCTCCCTTATGACTTAGACGAATTTGGCTCAAAAAGTTAACCTGCATGTGCATGAGGGAAGCTTATTAAGGACCATCAGCAGTACAATAGTTTGAATAAAAAACCTCTATCTGATAGGACAAAGTAGTCTACTCAGGGCAAGAGAAGCCCAGCATCAACACATGCAAAATCAGGATAAAGAAGAAATTATGTGTTTGGTTAACTTTAATAATTTCAAATGCCATTACGTATACACATATATTACAAATTAAGTTTGTTCCAAATTTCTAGTCCTTGAGAGAAAACAGGAACAAAAATTTTGGGAAAAATGCAGACAGACCAGAATTAATGATCCAAGCTAAACCTACAACTTATTTTACTAGTAACCTTGTCCCTTCTTCACTTGATCATCTAAAAAAGAGTATGAAAAATCCATTAATATCATCAAACAAGATGGCCAGAAGACTAAATTCATCATCCTCCTGCTTTAAATGCACTTGAATGTTAATGAACTAGGAGGGCTTTGCCAAGGAAGAAATAATATCAAAAAAGAAACCAAAAGCAGACATATAACTGTCCAGTAACATCTGGTGATATTCAAATAAATTTTAGAATCAGTAGAAGTGAATCCAAAAACAACAAGGATCCAACAATAATAATCCACATTGATTTGTTACCATAATGGGTATAATCAAGACATACAGCATGGTACTTTGCTCTTAGTCCCAAATGAGGTCGAAAAAGAAAAGTGTCGACTTCATCAATCACCACAGCCTGTCAAAAGATATGGCCAAGATATCAACAAAATACAAAATGCAAGCCTAAAAGAAAAAAAAAATCAAAGGATTTTAAGTGGCTAGATAAGAACTTTTACCTTCATATTTGGGTGGTCAGACAAAAGGTTTGACAAGTGAAAATCAGCATTGGATGCACCCCTATTTTGAGGATCTCCTAGCTGCAAATAATCAAAATTTTTATTTTAAGGAAAATGACAACACAAAATAGCTGCAAAGAAAACAAAAGAGGCCATCCAATTTTCAGAAGGCCAGAGTAACTTACTTTGTTAACTAGGGCAGAGAGCAATCTGCGCTCCTGCTCAGATTTGCTTTTCAACAGAGCATACATGGTCTAAAATCACAATTACCAAATAAGTAAGTTTGCATAAAACATTATCATTCTCACTTAACATGGATGGGCGAAGCAATCATAAGATAACAAGTATAAGAAGGATATGTGTAAAGGGTCATATAAGGTATGAGAGCATTCATAAGGTGGATACCAAACCATTAAGGATAAATTGAGGGAGTGGTAACTGAGATGGATTGGCCATGTGTCTCCAAGTTTAACTAAATTATTTGGAGAAGACATAAAATATGTTCGTATCTGATGCAAATTTGTGATTGACTATTATCAAAGCACATAAACAGAAAAATAAATGAAAAGACTAACCTTCAATGCCTTGTCTTTTAGTACAGGTAGCATATCTCTTGATGCTTCCTCGAGTGCAAAAACAAAACGTTCATACCTAAAATAAATAATGCATTTTCATATAAGAAGAGATAATGCCATAAATTTGGAAATAGAATGCAAGATAAGTACAATAAAATATGACCTGTGAAATAAAGTAAGGAGAGGGCCCTTGAGCAAATAACAATGAGTATTAAGATGGAATTTCAGAAACAATTGTTGCTATATAAAGCACATCATATCATTTTTTTTCAACCATAGCAGCCCAAAAGTTTATCAGGGAAATCAACAAAAGCATAATACACTTTCCTACCCCATTTTTGTAATTTAAATAGGAAGCGTAGCTAGAAGCATATCCCACAAAAAAATGAATAAATGATCTCAACGTCTGAACTTAAAACAGTAAGAAATAAGAAAGATATTTATTGTTTTGAAACATATGGTAAAAAAACACGAGGACAACACAAGGTCTATTTAAAATTTTAATTCATCTCCAAATGTTACACAAAAATCAACTTTGAGACTACATCTTTTATGATTCAATCTACAACTAAGAGAATTTTTCTTTGATACAATATCGTTTCCATAATTTAATCCTAAGATGCCAATGTGGTAAAATGGGAATTGACCACCGAGGTATAGTGCAACAACTGTGCTGTTTTGCTCTAATATATCCAATGTATCGAAGCGGTAATATCATTCACTTTGACCAAACAACATAAAAAGCAATAGTGGAATTTGCTTCACTTGGATTGTTAAACTCATGAATTTATCATAAAATATGCATATTCATGTACCAACGTCATCTGACACCATTTAAGCACTGAATGTAACTTTGACAATATAGTTAATATACAAGAAGGTACAAAGATAGACATTACTGATTGTACATATATCACATAAACTAAATGTAATAGAATGTGCGAGGCTAAATGAAATGATCCAGGTAATGCAAACTTCTGGTCAAATTCATGGCACAAACAGATAAAAAGATGCCATTAACAATTAGTTAATGGTAGACAGTTAAGAAGACTACCTCTGCTTCAAGCAATCCTCCCAATACCAGAAAAGTAGAAGAGAATACCCATCTTTTGTCTCAGGAAGAGTATTTACAGGTCGCTGCAAAAGGGTTTTCAGCTTGCGATCAGGCAGCAAACTGCTTATACGGTTAAAAAGACAAATTAGTTAGCCACTAAAGCATCTACTGTGTATTAAGTAAAATAACTACCAATTACTAAGTGTGAACTGTGATTTATGTATCACAATAGAAGGTCAAGCCTTTGAAACATAAAAATCAGAAGTCTTCTGATTTGCAGTTCTGTCAGTCTCGGATCATATAGTATGCAGTACTGTGATTTATCTATCAAAATAACTACCAATTATTATAGTTTGCAGTTCTGTCAGTCTCAGATCATATATTACGGTATCAAACTAGAAGGCAAATACATCTCATACACTAAAAGAGTGAGTGTTAATCATGAGAGGCAATACCAGTGCAGAGGAGCAAAAATAGAAAGTATCCAATAATCTTTAGCAGCATATTTTAATAATAGGAAAGGCCACTGACAAGGATATAGTTTATGAGAACAACATGTAGTAATAACTGTTCAAGATCCAAAACTCACGAGGTACAGATGAGAGAAAGAAATAATGGAAAGAATGAGTAGAAGAATGGCAACCTTGAAATAAAAAGTTCTTTAAGTGCTTCATATCCCATCAAAGCATGGCGCTTTCCCACTTTTGATGTTACCATTCCTGCAACAAATATTCATTTACAACAGGATATAAATAAAAACAGGCATTTATACGCTCCGATCAATAATTTAGAAGTATATTTATACAATAGCTGATGCTTTTTAACAATAACCCAGTAAAATCTGGGAATCATGGCTATGAGAAAATCAACCGATAAAGAGTGCAAAATAAACATAATAGTTAAGAGATTAACAAATAAAAGCATAAATTCAATCCCTTCCCCTCCCAATATCCCTAAAATTAGGTGTAAACACTTTGTATTTATTTGAAGGGATAGAAGGGATTCAGAAACCCTCCAATTTCCTTCCCATCCAATTGGAAAAAATAAAAAGCTCAGACAGAGTAATTAGGTTACTGTGCCCTCCTTTCCCATGCAATACCATTTGTCAACACTATTAAGGTAATTATAGTGACTGAAAGATATTTATAGAAAAAATAGCATCTAAATTCTAATTTAAGAAACTGGCCTCATATCGAAAGGCCTCTGGAGTTCTTATCAACAGCAATTTCTCTGACATTAATTTTCAGATAGTCATTAAGGCTAGCCATAGAAGATAACATTCAGACTCCTATGCTCTGGAAAAATTAAATGAGCAAACTAGGGCACCAAAAAAGAGTTTAAGTTCAGGGCCTACAGCATCCTGACATATCAAGAACATTAGATGTAAAATGTTTTAACCAAAAACGCTTTTCACCAAGTCCATAGATTGACATGCTACCCTAATTATATGCAATATCACTATATCAGGGAGCCCTGCTTTGCAATTTTTGTATGTCATCCATCACAGGCCTACTAACAGCAAATCTTAGCTCAAGAGCCTTGAAAATTTACTCTTTTGCTATTCAGGCCTCCAGGTTCAAAATACACGGAGCTCTTTGAATCCTTCATTATCAATTTCTCCTATTATTCTTTCTTTATTATCTTCAATTTAAACCAGCTACCTAAAAAGTTTAAATCAACCAATGGCTTGATATGACATTTCTAGACTGTCATGTCATAATGAAGTAAGCAGCATCCACCAAAATTGAAACCCATAATTCACCATTCAACAGGATCTTTAATTTATCAACTAAGTAGAGAAAATTCATCAACGCTAAGTAAATCAAGATACAATCTACCAAAATAATTACTAATGCTTCAACCTTTACACCTTAGGCTATAATCACCATGTGACACTTCAACCATAATATTCCATACGATCATTTTCAAACTAAATTAACTAACTACATATCCATAACTAAAATATACCACAAATCAAAAAATTCAAATACCTAAAAGTGCATCAAGCGACCTCAAATTAGCAACGGGATTATCTCCAACCAGCACAGAAAATGCAGACACCTTATCAGCGGCAGTGCCAGACCTCTGAGTAGCTACCAGCATCTTAATATCTCCACTCTGCCCTCTGCTTAGCTCATAATCTTGAGCATACTGCCACATTAACCTCTCCCCCAACTCTTTCTTCTTCCCCACCGTACGCTTCCATTCCTCCACACCCATCTTCAACTCCAACTTGCTCTTCCCTTCACCAAACACCTTCTTCTCAAACTCAACCGCATCCACGTACCACACACCTAAAGCACTTGCCTTCACTAAAGGTAGCTTGGGGAGATTCTTGTATTTATCAAATGCAAGTATTCTGCCGTTGCTTTTCTCGGTATCATCAAGTGATAAAACAGGAGGCTTTGGTACCGGTTTTTGCTTGGGCTTTTGGTTAAAAGGTGATGTATTGTCATTTTTGTTGGAGTTTTTATCCCTGTTCTTTAAATTCCAGGCCTTCTGGGAGCTCTTACTGAACTGGGTTTTGTCCTCAGTGTTAACAAGGGTTTTATCGAACTGGGGTTTTTGTTTGGAGGGTTTTGATTTTGTCATGCTACCAGATTTTCGAAAGTCGGCATCATTGAAACCAGAGGAGTGTGAAGGGAGAGAAGAAGAGAGGCCAAGAGAGGAAGCAAAAGATGCTACCTCCGATTTCAAGAGCTCCACGTCATTTTTCTCGCCGGCGCTGCCTTTCGAGGGCTTTTTTGAAGGTTCTAACATCGCCATGGCTGCTGCTCGGATCCTCCCAGAGAAAAGAGGCGGGTACCAAGTTTTCGCCTTTAGATAAGTAGGGTTTTAGCTCCTGCATTGGCTCTAAAGACGATAAATCGTCATTCCTATGCCGTTTAAAGTGCAATCCACTGTCGTTTTACCGCTCTTTGAAAACGACTGGGTATTATAGATTTCCTTCCTACCAAATTATAGTTTATCTTACCTTTTTAGAGATTAATTTCTTATATTTTAAATATTAAAATTAATATATGGCTCGTTCCATGATATGCGCCAATAATAAAATATTAACATGATAATAAGACGTGATCTATTTTATATGAACGTATCGGTCATAAATAAATAATTAACTGGTTAAATTTATCACAATGAATTCTACTTTTTAAAAATTGTATGTTCTTTTTATGCATTTAAGAATTTTATCATATTTATAAAATAAGACTTTTTTCCTTTTTTTCATTTTCTTTTTGACCGTTACAAATTTTAATCATATTTTTTTTACTACTTATTATTTTAATCAGTGCAAATAGATAAAAAGGAGAAAAAGTTATGTATATTCTAATTTTGTTTTAAAGATATAATTTTTTTTGAGTGTTTTAGTAATATTGAATATTTTAATTATTTATTATTTATTGAAAGTTTTAATATATTTGTAATTATATTATTTTATTTATTTAATATGAAATTAATATTAATATTATTTTATGTAATATTAATATTATATTAAATATATATATATTAATATTTATTTTTTATTCAACGTAAACACAATTTTGATTGCTGACGATGTTTCTCTTTTATGTTAATGAACCTTTCGTATGTTCTAAAAAAACAATAGCATATTATATAATATTTATATTAAAATATTCAATATTTAAATTATTTAATTACATATTAAATTAATTAATTATGATCAATAAATAAAACAATTGAATTTATATGTGATAAACAATCAAATTCAAAATAATGAACAATTAGATTTAAAACGATGAATAATTCAGTTAAAAATAATGAGCAATTAAAAAATAAATATTGCATATATAAGTGATGAATATGTAGTGAATAATAAAGTTCATAATGATGAGCAATTAAGTTTAAAACGATCGATGATAAAATTCAAAACAATGAACATTCAAATTCTAATAAAAAAAATACAAATTTATCAATATAATTCACCATACATAATTTATTATTACTAGAAAATAATATTTAGTATTGCCTCCATATAAATATTATTTTAATTTATTTTACAATTTATTTTATTTTTTATATTATTTTATGCAATATGTATTTTTAAAATTTTTCTATTACAATATTAAATATTTAAATTATTTTATTTTAATAATTTTTATAACTTATTAAATTAATTGACTCAATTATTTAGTATTATTTAGCCTTTTAACTATTTATTATTTATTATTTTCGATGAAAAAATATTAATTTTGATATATTTGTGAATTATATTATTTAATTTATTTTAATATAAATTTAATATTAGTAATATTTCAATTGGATTTATTTTTTATTTTATTATTTTTAAATATTTAAATTATTTTTTATTTTATTAATTTTATTACTTATTAATTATTAAATTATTCAACATAATTAAATAATATAGATATTAATAAGTAATAAATAATTAAATAACTTAGTAAGTAATAAAAAGTAATAAAAATTGTGTTATAAATGATATACATGCAATAAATAAAATGATTGACAATAAAGTTTAAAACGATGAGTAGTCAAAAAATAAATATTGAACTTATAAGTGATCAATATATAATAAGCAACAAAGTTTATAACGATTAGAAATCTAGTTTAAAACGATGGACAATAAAGTTTAAAACAAATTATAATCAATAAATATATAAATTCATTACTATAGTTCACCATACAATAATTTTATTATTACTAGAAAAATAATATTTACGATTACCTCCATATAAATATAATTTATATTTATATTTATTTTCTAATTTATATTTTATTTTAATATATTAAATAAATATTGGGGTTATTTTAAAAATTCACCATTTTAACAGCTGGTTTTAACATTTTACTCTTTTAGACTTTCATTCCATTCTTTCGGCACACACTCATCTTCTTCATTGCGTCGACTCTCCTTCAACCATAGTGTAACACTCTTACTCCACTCTAGATTAGTAAGGCAAATGAATATTACTTGTTTAACTGTATTAATTAAAATACTTGGATACTTTTTTAAAAAAAATATACTTACTTTTAATATTATTTTATTAAATTTATACAAATATCCTATTAAATATGTATTTATACATATATAAAAAAACGTTATTTTGCATATTGTAATAAAACATATATTTTTACACCAAAATATTATATTTTATATTGTACTTACCTGCCTCATTATATACACTACATAAGAAAAATATTTGATAATATATTACAGTACTTTATCAAAATATATAAAAATTAATTTGAAACTTTAAGCTACTATCGTCTGGTTTTTTTTTCTTTTTCTAACAGATATTCTAATGCTTAAGATCTTTTAAACCTGCGCGAGAAAAATTTACCTACGCTAAGCTAATAGCTTAGTGGTGCTTTGTATGACAAAAATCTTACAATTTTTATCATACTACATATATTGCAAATTAATTAATCAAACCATGTAGGTTCATCATTCATAACTTTGAAATTCATCTTTATTAACTTACAAATTCAGCATTTAATAATCATCTTGTATTCAATAGTCTAATTAAATTATTTCAAGGTATTTATTATTTTATATATATATATTTTTTTTTTCTAGGCTCTTAACAACTGTATCCGAACTCATTAATAGGAATATGAGGTTGTCATTCCCGGCTTTTTAAGTATGCCCTTACCGGCCTTTTTAATTAATATCATCACCAACTTTTTGAATAAAGCCGTTATTTATTTATTTTTTAATATTGTCATCTCTAGCTTATTTTTTAATACTGTCATCATCGACTTTCTTAACAATAATTAAATTGTGCACATTTCATTCGATTTCTGATTGACATGACAAACTATCATCTATTATAGTTATAGACTAAGTGTACTTAGGTTTTGACATTATTAATTATTTTAAAAAAAAAATTACAAATATCATACAATGATATGTTATATGTCTCATATATAGTAGTAAGATTAAAATTTTCCAACATTCATCACAATTACACTTCATAATACATGAAAAAGGCAAAAATGCAAATTCCATTTATAAGGCAGATTTCAGACTTGAGATTGAGCCCTAATTTTGACCCATTATAATTTGATTCTGATCTTGTGGTCTTCTATAAAGTTTTAGCTTATTGTCTTAGATTTAATTTTCAAAAAGAATCAAGAGAATCTGAATTTTCTATCAAACGTTATGGCCAAAATACTAAGTGGTGTTCATTAAGTTATTGCCTATAATTTTTTTGGTTCACTTAAGTCCGAGATTTTATAATTGATTTTTGACCTAATTACAGACTAAATTTCAACTTATATTCTTCATAATGCTTTTAGCAATATGTGTTAGCTTTCATATCCAATAGGTTTCATGTCAATTCAAATTCTGCAACCTAAGTTATAGTCAATTTTGTCAATACTGTTCCAATGCATGTGTGACATAATACTTATTGGTTTCATTGCAAATTAATTAATTCCATGACTTTATATATTCATGTTTATACCTAAAATTTTTATATCAAAAATAAATTCATAAGACTTAATATTTCATACCATTATACTAAGAAATTTAAAGGGCAACAATTTAATAAACTGCATTGCAACCCACATGCATCAACAGACATTATACACAATATTACATATTTATTAAGTCATGCAAGATTTTTATTTAAGAAGCACTTACCTAGGCAGCCTCAAACCTTCTCTTTTTTTCATTTTTAGGTGGTTTTTTTCTTTCCTTTGTCCATCCCTCGATGGACACTCCCTTGTCCACTTGTTTGACTTTAACAAAACAAGCAAATTTTCTTTCAATGTCACACTTATAACTAATGTTTATGTATGACTTATATCTAGTGTTCTAAATATTTTTCCACCTCTTTTAATATCTTTAATTATTTCTTTCTTTACCTCATTTAAGTGCATTATAACTATTATTCATTCACCCTACTAATCACAACCAAAACAACCCCACTAACTAAATGATTTTTTTCTTTACATTCATCAACTTCTTATCACTAATCCACCATTAATCATTTCTAAATATTTTTACCTTAATTCCCCTTCATTAGGCAGCCCCTAACACACCTAAATAGGTCTTATTCCTTTAATTTTCAAGCCACAAAATTATCATTTACAACAACCTAAAGTTCAATTCCATCATTCCCCCATCTATCCAATACTTCTTAACACAACATCCACACAAGCCCTAATATATTAATTCCAACCACATCAATCATCCACATAGGTCTCAATTAGATAGAAAAATGTTGAATTTAAGAATAACAAACTCACCTTAAAGGATCTCTAGTGGTGGCCAAAATCCCCTCAAAATTTTATTCTTTTCCTCCTCTGTTCTTCTTCCCTTCTTCCTCTTTAGCTCCATTTTATGGTGTAAACTTTTAGTTATTTAGTTTCTCTCTAACTAACCTTTTTTTTCACTCTTTAAGGAGCTTAGAAAACACAAAAATAGAGGGTGAAGGACGGCTTCAAGTAGGAGAAGAAGATGAATAAGAAGACTTTGATGAATAAGTCTTCAACTTTGTCTTTTATACTTAGATTTAATGTATGAATCCTACTAATTAGTTTAATCTCTACTTCTATTAATCCATTTATTTAATTAATCTTGATAAATTCTTACTTATAAGAAATTCTACTTCCACCACATAATTCTCTACTTCTTACATATTTTTCCCAACAAATTCGATAATACCGATTTTATCTATAGGGAAATTTTAAATTCTTCCACCAATCTTTTAATTCCATTATAATATTATCCCTTATAATTTGTGATTTTTTCATAAGTCTGAATTTAAACTCCAATCGGACCAATTTGCCCAATTAAAGTCATATGCAATTGGGCCTAAATTCCCGGACGATACACAGACTTCCTTACTACATTTACTCTCCTCACTGCACCCACCCTAGCTCTCAATGACTTCACATCCACTAGCAAACCGTATCCACATGTTCATATATTCTACTATTTTTGTTGGTGTGTTCTTCTCATTGTAAGTGTCACCTTCACCCACTACTTCTCTCATCTGATTTTGAACACTTCATGCACATGCTTATTCAGTCTTCCCATCTCTTCAAGAAAGCTACATCGGCTTGTACAAAAGTTCAAGGTTTGTTTCGCCCAAATTTCCTCTTCTGTCCCTTTGATTTTGAGCTTTTTCTTTTTTGTTTTTCTTTTTCTTCCTCCCTTGCTGTTGTTGGTTTTTTTAAAGATTGATTTTTTTTTTGTCTGAGTGATTTTAGTGGATTTTTAGGGGAGTAATTTTTTTTTTCCTCTTAATTTTTATTTCGAGTATATCATATCAAATTTTGGTTCTATAAGACCAATTCCAATGCACACAAAAATGGTGTAAAAATCACACATAAAGACAAAAATAATGTTCTTCTTTTGCTCCAATCCACGTAATTTTTTATATCAAAAAATGGTGTTGCTACAGTAAAACGCCAAAAATGGTGTTACACTGTTCACAATCATTTTACTATTCATCATTTTTTATTTGGTTTCATGTTTTTATGTTATTGAGTGAGAGGAATATTTAAAAATATTCTTTTTGGTGCAAAAAATGATATTTGGATTGAAGAGAAATTTAGTGTAGCTACACCATTTTGATGTTTTGGGTTGGACATGCTCAAAGAGAACTTCCCAAATTATTACATAATATAGTGTTCGAATTTTCTTGCAGGATCATTTTAAACCTTTTGGGGGAACTCATGCTTCATTTCCAAGTTTGATGGTATATATTCTCCATTCTCTCTCTCTCTCTCTCTCTCTGACTCACCCACTTACGGGGTTAGATATATCATTATATTCTTCCCTCATTGGACTACTTATAATGAGAAAATTGCATATATCTTTTGGTTGCTGATCCTCATGGCATTTACAGCTTGTCTAGCTGAAAATTTTGTGTCTTTATTCTTTTAGAAGATGGAGAAGAGAGCAAGGGACTTTGCAATGCTAACTTCTTGCATTGAGACTACTAGCTTGTTTTTTGAAATTTTACTGGTATCTAGTATTCTATTAGGAGCCAAGCATGGTAATGTGCATTATTCAGTATATATCTAACTTTCTCAAATTAGGTTATGAGCTATTTAGCAATAAAATTTCTTATATGTCTATTGATAGTGCCTTCTAAGTTTTCTTTTAAGGTGGGCAATGGATATATTGATTAAAGGTTAGATGTATAAAATTTGAAAGTCTAAAGTGCCAATCTTCTATTAAGTGATCAACAACCAAAAAATTTTGGTTATAATTTTGCTCAATAATCATATTTATGAGAATAACTTATATTACATGTAAAGACTCTCTATTTTGACGATCAGCATCTTCATTGCTCCTCATAAACAATTGAACAAGGAACGACTTAAATTAATCTTACATGTGATTACACATTAAAGATTAACTCTTTTGTCCTTTGTTGAATTTCATTCCCATAGACATCCAATCCAGGTTAAATCATTGAAATAGGACTTTCTTTCATTTTTTTGGAAAAAAAAATTAATTGGGGTGAGATTTATTTAAGCTTTATTTAGATGATTTCTTTTGAAATAACCAATTTATGCCACTTTTTTTTTTTTATGGTTTACCAGTTTTTCCTTTCTACCTAAAATCAAGTACCTTAATTTTATAGCTTAAATATTTGGTTCTTTTATCTTTTAAGTTATTTGAGTGGTGATATGGAGAAATTCTTCTCATTAAATTCATTTAAGTTTTGTTCTTATAAACAATCAAGTACAATATCTGGTCTAATTTGATTTATGATAATGAGATAAAATTTCGTCATTCTTAAATCGATTCTAGACAATGCTAGTATGAATCTATTTATCTTGTTCTCATTACACATTGGACAAGAGAGACCATATTAAAAGGAGAGGGAAAACATGAAATCTACCAAAGAATGAAGAAAACAAAGTTGATTTGGCGGAAGACCCGAGCCCCCTCAATCTCTATACTTTCTCTCTCCAACTTCATCTTATTCTTTGGTAAATCTCTTAAATTTCACTTTGATCTTAGTTTCTCTCTTGGTTTTGGTGTTTGATCACTTAAAAATCCATGAAGAATCACTCTCTTAGGATTCTTGGGTGTGTATAAACAGTCCTTAGGGTTTGAGAGTTGATAAAATGGTGAAAAATGAAGATCAAATCGTGCAAAAAGCTTATATACCAGACTTTCACATCCATGAACAAAAACCTTTATGGTTATAAACGTCTACTGTAGCAGCTGCCTTAAAAAGTCAATGTTTATTTTTTTACCATAACCTTCATGGCCATAAACACTTTGTTCACGGGCATGAAGCCTAATTTTTCACATTTTCTTCATTCTTTTATCTCTCTATTCAAAACAAAGCTAAAATTAACCAATATGCCCTACATATACCTCATATATACCTTCATATACCTCCAATCCACCATCCATTTGCCCTTCCTTCATCTATTAATTGAAGTGTATCATCTTAAATCAAATTCTTATACTCCTTATCATGTCACATATACTCGTATATATCCCCAATACACCTCTCATATGTTTCCAAAACTAATTCAACTGTACATATATTTTAAATTCTTACTTTTGATGAATTACCAAAATATCCATCATGTGTCATTTACTCATGTTTCAACTAAGCCCTATTTAGCGAGCATTACATTTGAGACTGTGTATAAATGGAGAATCGCTGCTTACAGTAATGCTAGTTGACTTATAAAATGAATGGACGATATCTTTAATGAAGATTGTACCATTTTTTTTATCAAATTATAACTGTCATTCTCATCTTGAGTCTAGTGTCTGGTTGGAAATGCCTATATGAGAGAAAAACAATTAGAAGGTGTGTAGGTTCCTTGAGTTTTTATGTTAAGTTTGATTAAAATTGTAATATTGAAGATTGCTATTACTTATTAGTGTTTGCTTTTATAGGTAGCTGCCAATGCAAAATATCAAGGTTTATATATTGTTGTGACATGAAAGAAGAGTCTTTTTTTCATCTAGCTGTAGTTTTATTTTTCATAGTTGTGTTTGGGACTTGTAATTTGAGCTATTGTAATTTGATCTGGCTGCACTTTTTATTTTTGTATTATTTTTTATTTTTTTCATATTCCTGTATTGATATTTGTTGAATTTCATTTTTCTTGGTTTATTGTATTAATTTACTTTCTAAATTTGTATTTATTTGATTTTTTTTATTTCTAAATTTGTTTAAATAAAATTTGATTAACAAACTTGAGTTCGAGCTTGCTTATATGATTATTGAGCTCGAACTCTAGCTCATTTATATGAGTATTGAGCATTTTATCGAATAGCTCGTTAAGCATGCTTAACGAATATTTAATAAATTGAATTCAAACTACTCACGAATTTTTTAATTTTAATACAAGTCTAGCTCGAGCTTAGATGTTGAAATTTGAATCGAGCTCGAGCTTAACAAAAAAATAAACAAGTTGAACTCAAGCTCATTACTATTTGGCTTGGTTCGGCTCGTTTGCAGCCATAGTAATATAAATATAAATAAGTAATAAAATAATTAAATAACTTCGTAAGTAATAAAACATGTTATAAGTGATGAACATACAACGAGCAATCAAGTTCAAAATAACGAATAATTAAATTTAAAATAATGGATATGGACAATAAAATTTAAACAGATGAGTAATAAAAAAAATGAACATTAAACCTATAAATGATGGATATGTACTCTTAATATATTTGACCAATTTTTTCAAATTCAGCATGGTTAAAGAATTACAAAAAAAAAAAAAAAAAAAATTCAAAAGACAATATTCAACAAGAGTTAAACCAACTAAAATGAATTCTATCAATATATCATAACATTTAATATATTCATAAATTGTAAAAAAAAAAATTATATTGGATTCATTTTATATACTGTTATAGGTTCAAATTATTAATATTTATAATTTAAATTAATGAATAATTATGCTTGAAAAATATTTTAAATTAATTTTAATAAAAAATATAATTAAATTTTTATATAATTTTCAATTCTTAAAATAAAAAATAGATAATAAGTCTTAAAAATTACATAATAATATTAATTTTCTCATTAAAACAATATTTTTAATAAAACTTAAAATTATCTTAGAAATCATTTATATGAATATATTGTATATTAATAATAAAAATATAAATAAATGAGTTTAACTTTACCAAATATATATGATTATTAAATAATGTAAACAAATTTCAAATGATTAAAATAAATATTTATTATTTTATATATATATAGTTGATTCAGCATCTTGTCTGAAAATATTCTCCACTTCATTTTGTATTTTCACAAGCAAGATAATAAAATGGGAAAATTATAAAAACAAATATGAATTTTATATAATTTTACAATTATATATATATATATTAAAAATTATTTAAATTATAGAAAATTTTATTTTATAAACAAAATTAATTTTAGTATTACTGAATTAATCTCTAAATATAGTTGGCCATAATATGGATTAGCAGATTGTCATAAGATTTCCAATAGTTATTTTGAATTGAATTGAATTATATTTTGCCCTCTTCCTTCGGTTAAATAATTTCCAATTATGCGCACCGCAGATTTTGGATTCAATTGTCAAATATTCCTTATCAAACATATCTATTCAATGCGAATAGGATAAGATCCTGATTCTGTATTCTTAAAAAAAAAAGTGGAGAATAAAATAAAATGAAACGTGACTATCATAATCTCTAAACTATGTTATTTCAATTTTTTTTTAGTCCTTTGTCTTTCTAAAATAAGAAGTGATATTTTT
>CATIWF010185869.1:0-19305 GCA_949630135.1 Balakata baccata
GCTCATACTGCTTGCTGACAGCTGCAGTAGTTGCAACTACAGCTGCAGCAGTAGCAGTGGCAGCAGCTGCCACAGGAAGTTCGAGGTTTGATTCAGTGCTTGACCTTGTTACAGCAACAACCACAGAAGATGCAACAACAGCTGCTGCTGCTGCAGCTGCTGCTGCAGCAGCTGGAACATTTCTTGCATAACTCACAGGAGTTACTTCGGACTGTGATGGCACAAGTTGTTCAGCAACCTCCCTTGTATCAAAAGGATGATTGATCCCTAACCCTTCTGCATGTTTAAGATGTTCAGGTTGGCTAAAAGCAGGAGTTGCTTTAGGATGAACTCTTTGAGGAAGCAACGGTGGCAAAAATTGAACAGGATTAAGATCATCTTGATCCTTCAAATCACAGGTTTCACCCTTCTGTTTGCAGCCATCCTTATCTTCTATGGGGGACTTGGATTCAGTTGTTGATACATCTAAACGCTCAGAATAAATTTCAGTAAACAAGCTAGGGGGGGCAACAACACCGCTTTCTAGCAACACATCATGCAGTTTCTGGGCTAACTGTGGATTCTCTTTGGTAGCATCAATCATGTATTGCGAAACATCTTTCACTTTCATTCTACGTGCGGCAGGAGAGCTAACACCTTCAGTCCATGAAGGGGATCTAGCATGAGCAAAAGGATGAATAGGCCTTCCAGTACTTTCCAGCACCTGCACCTTCTCTACATTGGAAGATTTCCTAAAATTGTCCAAGGACATTTTTGACTCTTCAGTTTTAATTCCCGAGGCTAAATTTGTAGAACTATCAAATTCACTCCCGTTATCAGATTGGTTTGCCACAGTAGCAATGTTCCTGAATCTTGTTCTCTTCTCCAATGTTCCAACATCTGAATGTTCTTCAAATGAACTTGCTATTCCACTACTAGAAGAAGCTATATGAGATGAGTGAATGTCTCGTGACAGAGGACTGGCAGAAAAGAAAGATTCATCATATTCTATATGTGATCCAGCTACATCAGATGGAATAAGTGTCCCAGGATCAGCCATTAGATCAACAATGTATTCCCTGAAACCATGTCATCCACATAACCTCAGTAAGTAACTAAGTATTCAATGTTAATACCACTCCGAGATCAACATGATGACATTTGACAATTACATACATGCAAAAACCACATAATCAATGCCAATGCATAAAATATATGCAACCTGATGAAGTTGGAATTCATAGAGGATTTTCCCGATGAAGTTAGGAAATATTGGTTTTGAGAGCTATGCCAAATGGCTTCAGAAATATTTGAAATAGATATCCAACAGAAGCCTTTGGGTAAGGTAGGTTGCATTGGCATGGTAAATTATGTTTTGATGAAGAACAAACACTGAACAAAATTTTATGTAATCCAACTAACCTAAAGAATAGAATAACAGAACACAAAAAAAACAGTCATTACCACAGTAAGAAAATTAAAATAGACTTCAAACTTAAATTGCAATTACCTTCCATCATCAAGTTTTATGAAATTCATGGCCACGTCATCTGAACCAGTGTACTGATGACCTTTTACCAGTCGACAGGGTATGCCCACACTATCAGCCAAAACCTACATGAGAAGCAAGAGTGAGAGACAAACACTACCAGAAAGTAAGGCCAGACTCAGAAAGCAAGAGTTAGTTTTATGGAGTAGCACTGTAGTAAACACTTAAACAAAATGTGAATGATTTTATGAAAAGGTGAGAATTTCTGTATCAAATGCAAGTATCATTAGTTTTTATTAATGCCAAGTCTTTCTAGAAGGGGTGAGGCTTTAATTTTTTTTATTGTTTATTTTTAACTGCAAATGGTTTTTCCAGGTCATCTACTGCTATCAAAGGATTATGAGAGCATGATAATGAAAAGCCCAAGGCAGCTGCAAAGGAGAAGCCCACTTGGAGAGTTTATTCTAGAAGAGGAAGAAATATACGTGGATAGGGGCTATTTTGGTAATTGTCTCAAAGTTAGTTATGTATATACTAGTAGAGCAGAAAAGAAGGGTCATCTTTCATCATTTTTGTCAGTTGGCAAGTTCTCTTGGCTGCGGCTGGAGAAGGGACAATCTGTCCCGGCACTGTGGTTGCACAGTGTTGTTCTTTGCTTCTGTTATTCATCTTTTGTTTTGCTTTATTGCTTAATGTAATAGCCACCATGGCTGGAATATTGTAACTTTATTTCAGTTATTGAATGAAGATTTTGCCTTCCTCATCTATTTCTATTATTCCTTATTTGTGAGTGGTTTAAAGTATTGCTCTGTTTATCACCTGTATACTTTGAGTTGTAATGGGGTCCTTTCATTTAGAATAAACTCTCCAAATGGGCTTCTCCTTTGCAACTGTCTTGGGCTCTTCTTTTTCAGAGTGTTACTAGAGTTTCCTTGCTGGCTCTATAGAACTCATATATATGTTATTGATAGACCTAAACGAACTCTTAGGATAATTCATATTCGAGGAATATTCCTTTTAGTGCATGTGGTCACTGGCAATGCTGATATGCACATTTTAGCATAGTTATTGGAAGCAACTGCATTCCAAGCAATTAAATTAAATATAAATCTGTGTATTATATGTTGTCAAAAAGAGTGGCGATAGCTTTGTGCATGAAGCTCACTAATTCTGGTCCTTCGTGTGAAGTATTATGTAACAATTAATTTCACTGGGAAGCACATGTAAGCAAGTAAAAAGAGCATTCCTATGCAGAAAGCATCTGTAGAATAATGTATTTAACATCAGCACAAGCATAGAAAGTCTATCCAATATTGTTCAAGCACATAAATTTCTCAAACTTGCATCTGGTTGGAGAGGTTTTCCTTTTTATTAATTAAATTTGTGAACCTAGGTTAGATTCATGAATGTCGATAAAAACCTAAATGTGAATTCAAAATACCTATAAGAAGGTGTCATTTTCAAAATCCACCTCAAATAAACTCTCACCACATTCATGAATTTAGTTTAAATCCGTCAATCTAATTGATTCAAGTTCACTGTTATTGAAACAATTTATACTGACACCATATCCAAATCTGTTATTTAAAATAATTCCATCCGAACATAGCAAAAGATCGTCTGAAACAAAGTTCAAGTATGGATGGAAAAGGTTCACCAGTTGCATAAATCATGCAGCAGCATCTCAAACTAGATTCATCTAACAGTAAAACTATAAAAATCCTATCCGGAAGTTGAGAATGTACCTTGAACATCAATGCACGGTGACGAGCCAATCCAACTGTAAGGGAACCAAGTGGTAAAACCATGCTGCCAAGAGTTGCTTTCAAACTGTAGCTAAGACTACACCATGCTCTTGACATGTTGTCTGGATCCCCAACTGATCCACCCATGTAATCAGCAACTAAAACAGCAAGCTTTAGCACAAAATCTCTGTCTAGGAAAATTAGTGATCCCGACCTTGATTTGTCTGCCATCTGCATTGCCTTTTGTTCAAGTTTCAACAAGTTAGCATCAGCAGCCCTATTCACCAGCACTGCTTCCCAACTAACACCGTCTGAAATTGGTGTTTCTTGCAAATCAACTAAAGAAGGCATCCTTTCTGATGTTGACTCAGTGAAAATTCCATACAAGTCATAAAAACCATCCAATATCTTGTCATCATAGCTAAGAGCGTTGTAATTCTGTGAAGCATGGATAAATCTACGATATGAGATTTGTTAGAAAGCAATAAAAATGAGCTCAAGTAAGTTTCAGACAAGAGTGTAAAAGAAATGAATTATTCTAGTGTACATCATATATAAACCTGCTCAAGTCCAAATTTTTTTGGTAATATTTTCGGTAAGACAAGTCCAAATTAATACTGACAGCAAGTAGCAAACAAAAGAAATTATCTAAATCAATCAACAGAAACACAGATAGCCAATTGATCACTATACTTTACCGCATTTTTATGCTGAATGTAACCTTTTGGTCTGTGCAGCTTATTATTATAGATTCGAAGGATGAGATTAAAAAGAAAAGACCCCACTCAGAAAATTACTTTCATTACTTTCTCTATTTTTTTCCAGGTTGAAAAAAGGTAACACAGAGAAATATGAACTTCTTGGTAGCTCATTTCCAGTGACAGTAGGACAAATCTTGCAAATTGACAATATGTGCTCATCTATACATGAATCCTTTTTCCTCCATTACTACTTCATTCATAGTTATATTCTCCAATTTCCCTGACAAGAAGCAATCTCAATTATTCGTAATCTAATGATAAACATATGTTGGGACCTTAAGTTTTTCAGCAAAGATTACAATTCTAAGCCACTCGGGAAAAAACAAATTAAACAAATGAACAAAGCAGATTTGAATAGCATTGACCAAAGTTAGAGCATAATTTTGATACTGATCTCATTTAAAACTTTAGCATAAAACTAGAATTGTAATAACAAATTTCAACGACCAACAAATGCATAGATAACAAAACAGGAAACAAAATGGTAAAGCATCAAAAACAGTCCCTTCTTACAGCTATAGTTTGACATATAACATTTAGTACAAATAAACTAGAACCTGCCATCCCTACTTTTCTTCTCTTCCTCTCAACACTAGATTTTGTTGTTTATTTATTGTCTTCACCATCTTCTCAAAAAATTAAATAAAAGTCCCAATTAACCCCTTTTCCTTTCTTTCTTTTGAATGTGACTGGATCCAGATTTTATATGGTTAAGCTCAAGATTTATGCTATTGTCTCTAGTATCAAACCAGCTGGAAGTACAGAGCAGGAGCCGTAGCAACTTTCAAAGATGTTGTTTGAAGGAATAGGACGATATTATAATTTGATAGTTAGGTTTCCCTTATCTTACAGAAACAGAAAGGTATAAACACAAAAATAATCAAACTTGTCAGGTACACGACTTGTAAGGGCCCATTAATGATTGTTTCCCTACTTGAGCATAGATCCATTTTTCATGCCTAAATGACACAGTTCAACAAAGCCCAATCCCAATCCAGTTGATATTCACACATGGATTCTTCTCCTCTATTTAGCTCTGTTCAGGATACAAACCACTGTCTGTCAAAATATAAAATGTTCTTCACCTCTTCAATCCATGTGGTTTTTTAAGTCTACCTCCCCTTTTCTTTCTTATACTGATTGAACACTCTTGCTTCACCCCACCAGCAATGTTAAAAGCATCCCATCGATACCATGGATACCCTTATATAAAGTGGAGTCCAATGCAAATAAACTATTTTAACAAGTTGTGGAAAGCATTAGCACAAAAATAGAATGAAGACGCTCCAACCATACACATTTTCCGCAAACCATATCATCAGCATTTTATCACCTAGGACTTTGACTTGATCATTAATCATAAAGAAGTTGAGTTAATTGTTAATTGTAAAGCATATGTTTTGATACAAGTCTTTCGAAGTGTTCGGATTGTGAAGGACCATATTTGGAATATATTAGAGCATTGAAAACGAGGAAAACTTACCCAGTATCGATAAGCAACAACTTCAGCTGGAGTATTCTCAGGACCACAAGAGCCCAGACTTATTTGTTTAACAGCCTCAATCTGAACTGCTTCAGGATCCTCTTTCGCACTCAACTCCAAAGCCAACTGTATCTGATATTCCTCCTCAATATCAGGATCCCTTGATGTAGTTGACCCTGAATCACGCCTCACAGCATCAGAAACAACATCCAGACCGCCACTACTAATCGAATCAGATGGTTCCGTCCTATCCCCTCTAGTCACATTTGAAGATGATGGTGGACTTGGACTTTTTCTATTAGCAACTGAATTCAACCAATTAGATATCCCTGAAAAGGGTTTATGCTCATGAGACCTAGAAGGCAAGAGCCTATCAGGAGAAGATGCATTAGTGGACTTATTGCCTCTTGATGAAGTTGATCCTTCTGCATCCTGTGATTGATTAGACATGATGTGAAGCTTCTTGAGAATGTTCTTCATTTTATTTCACTAAGCTACTAAAGTTTCCAATGCTAAAGAAATAAAAATCTGGCCATAAACCTCTCCATCGTCTTGAACCAAACATGAATTTCAGAAAAGGAAGTTCAATCCAAAAATAAATAAATCAAAAAGCACTTTTGCCTCAAAACCAAAACAAATGATCCCAAATCAACCTTTCAAATCCAGAACAATCTATTGAAGAAATATCAGATACAGCTTTCCCTGTATAAAGAATACCCAGATGCTTGAATTGAAAGACAACGGCCTCCTTTTCGCAGAACTAAAACAACTTAGTCTTGAAGATAACACAGAAACGAAATTCAAAATCTCAAAAACGGAGTACACTAGCATGCAGGCAGTGCATAAGCTGTATCACCATCAAAAAATTATGATCTTTATTTACATTGAAATAGAATAAACCAACACCCAGATAGTGAAAGGATTAGATCTTTCATTGGACTAGGGGAAGAAGATAGCACATAGAAAAGAAAGAGAAGAAGTGGGGGTCCTAAAGAGGTTAGTTTTGAAAAAAGGTAAGAGAAGCAGCAGCAGAGACAGCAAAGACCAACAAGTGGGAGAGAGAGAGTAGGACCTCAAAAACCAAAGAATGACCCACTTGGTGGTTTTTAAGACACAAGGATTTCACGGTCCCATAAAAAGGTTAATTGGGTTGGCATACACCAGCGATCTCAATTCTCAAATCTCAGCTCAGCTCAACTCAACTCTCTTTCTCTCTCCCACCCTCCTCAGTCCTACAAGGCTCCAAATCACTATGTATCTTTCTCTCTCCAAAAAGGGTCCAAAAATACTATTTGCCCATTTGTTCCCTCTCTCTCTCTAACTGAGATTGGTGTCTCAAACTTCCAAAGCGTGGTGGTGGTGGCGGCGGCGGCATGAATGAGTTGGAAAATTTTGAGGAATGGAATAATGAATGTGCAAGTTGGAGAAAAAGATAAACGTTTATTCTCAGTGTATATTTTTATTTTTTTCCTTTTAATTTTGTCGTTTTGTATTAATTTGCTGCTTTTTGTAGTTCTTGAACAAAACTCCCATTTCGACTCAAAGTGGCAAAAAAGGTTTACCTGCCCATTAATCAACAGCAACTTGCCAATTTTTCTCTAGAATTTTTATCATCGTAGGTAGAAATTTGATTTTTGTGCTATTGAAGTATAAATTTTGTTGGGATTGGGAACCACTTGAGGAGGACTATTTGCAAAAAAATAATGAAGTCAATGAGAATTGAAGACTTTTTTTCAGTAAATTATATGTATTTATTTCATTTTACAATTTATTGGTACATTATATATACTCTATCTACATAGCGAAATGCTATTTGTATATAGTTTTTTTTTTTTTTATCACAGAAAAAACTTCATTAAGCAATATTAATAGAGTCTGCATTAATGGTTACTGCAATACAAGATTGAACACTGAAACTATGAACAAGGCGAGGTAATGAATGAGAGCTGTGAGCAAGAATATGAGTAGTTTCGTTCGCTTGCTTTCATACAAACTGAAGGGAGAAATTAATCCCTCGTGAGAGAAGATATATATACATTCTTGGATAATATCACCAAACTCAGACATCAACGATACAATTACTGTGAACAGCATCAATGATAACTGTGGCATCCATCCCGAACACAATATTACTTTTGTTCAGCTGAAGGCGCCACTGAATTGCTTCTCAAAGAGCCATAACCTCTGCATTCTTTGCTATGAAATTTATATCGAGCACTTTAGAGCAACAACCCACAAATCTAATAACTATCCCAAAATCTGTTTGATTGCTATCAGCAAAGGTAGCTGCGTCTATATTGCATTTGAGGTAGCCACTCCTGGTTAACTTTGCGAGAATAAACTGCTTTATTTTTGTGGAACAAATGATTTCCTGTATGAGAAAATGTCAATCAACCTGAAGTGAGTTTTGACCCAAAAAAAAACGATGAAATTCGTTGTTTTAATATTGTTATTTTTTTCCTTTTTTTTTTAATAAAAAATTTCATTTATTCAAACTAGCAATATATTCATTGAAACATAAATATAAATTCATAAAAATCTTAATGTCTATAAATTTAATAATATTATAGTTACTATGATATTTATGACTCAAATTCTGCAACATACTAATTATCTTAATCTGATATATTATTTTTACCAGATCGAATATATTTTATTCATTTGAATCGTCAACAAAAAAAAAAAAAAATAAAACAAGACTACGAAAAATAAAATATCATGACAAGACGATAAAAAATCAAATATAATAGTAAGATGACGAAATTATAAAAATCAAAATAAATAAATAAAATTATATCTACGTGGAATAATTATTTATTTTATAAATAAATTGATAAAAAAGAAATATAAATAAATGATTTTGGGCTGCTAAAAAAAGAGAAAAGTAAAAGAAAAGGACGCTGGGGTTCACATATTTCTGATCTATTTGTTGGTGTCTTATAATTCAAATAATCCATTTTCGTTAATTATTACTTTTATATTAAAAAAATATAAAAATTTGAGAAATTAAACTTTTGAAATTATTGCTTTTATGAACTCTTTTGCCACCGTCTTGATTTTTTAGCTTAAGCGAAAGAATCTTGAATTTTCAAATAAATTTGGAAATTTATTTTTCTGACAAAAATGAAATGTTTTATCTTGTTTTGTTTTGGCTACTAAGAAAATTTCTTGAGAAAAAAAATGGAAATGCATATGTGTAGAAGGAGAATCAAAATCACGTGGAAATTAATACAGACTACCAAAACATTTTCTTGCTGACAATAGAAGGCTTAAGTTTAATAACAAAAAATTTAAACAAGTTATCATAATTTAATAAATTTAATCTCTTTTTATAAAACACTTAACATCTAATTAATAATAAGAAATTTTTCAAAAATATAAAAAAAAACTCATAAAATATTACATTATCTCTGCTTAAATTTTTTTTAAAACAACCGAAATCACTTATAAAATATTACAAAAATATTTAAACTCAAAAGATCTCCAAAATATATCAAAAAGTTACATATACAGTATATATCCGGTATATTTTAAATATACATTGGTTTGGTATTTTTTGAAATACTTTGAAAATAATTTGGTATATCTTGAAAACATCTAGATAATTACTAGGAAATACATTGGGATTATCTTGAAAATTCTCAAAGAACACATCAGGTTTACCTTATGAATACATTTGGAATATTTTGGATATATCTTGTGAATATTTTGAAAATTTCTTGTTATCTTTAGAATATCTTAATTGAATTACTCAAATTTCACCCAAAAAAAGAATAATAATAGATTAAAAACACAATATTTCCAATTAATCATCCAACTACAACATAATAATTGAGCTTATTAATTAACAATATTTAGAGGTGTCATATAATTTACAATATTTATCAAACAAAAAAGCAAAATCAAAATTAATTGTCAATTGAAAGCTTCGCAGAGATCTGATTTAAATTTCAGATTACTCAAATCCTATCAACGCAGAACAAGCCGCGTGAATTCCAAAACTGAATAAGTTTCAAATATTCAATCCAATTAAAGCATTTTAATAAGCTTCGTGCCATATGTCTCGGAAGGAAAGCCAGATATCAGTCAATTCAAAGGCAAAATTAGCTAACTGCTAGAAAGACTAGATACCACCAAATCAAGAGCAAAATCGAAAAGCCGCCAACTCTTCCCACTGCATAAGAATGGCAACGGCAAATTCGAGGCAGAGTTCTCCCATCCTCAAAATATGCCTCGTCCCCCAACTTTTCTCCGTTCCCCATCAGAAAAATTTTAGAAGTTTCTGTCCTCGATCCCGACGGGATGAGATTTCTTACTTCAATCCGATTTCAAATTTATTAAATTTTTTTATTTTATTTTTAAATTAAAAATATTTTTTATTTTAATTAATGAATTAATTATATATTTTTTAAATAAAAAATTATTTTTATTTTAAATAAATATCAAAATTTTATTTTATTATTTTTAAAAATTACTAATTATAGTAAAATATAAATAATTAATATATATATATAAATAAAAAAAATAATTGTTTGGGGCGGGCACATATTCCCTGCCTCCAGCAAAAAAAAAATTTGAGATCGGGGCGGGGTACAAAAATAACAAGAAAATCTACTCAGTTCGGAACGGGATCAGAGCAGGACTCTACAAATGCGGATCTAATTATCATCCCTAATACTGCATCAACAAGGCAATCCGATAAAAAAAATAAGAAAAAACCCAATCGGCATCGATGCATCAAATACCACAAGTAGAAGAATATATAATCAAAGATCAAAACAAACTGACAAATAAGAATTGAGATCTATAGAATGACAAACTGCCAACTCTCTAAAGATAAAAGGCAAATGAAAATAGAAGGGAAAAATGGCATAAAAGAAAAAAAAATTCGGTAATATTAGGTAATTATGAAAAAAGAAATTAAATGTGGACAAGTGATGAAATTTCTTCTTAATAATAATTAAAAGTTGAATAACTTTTTTTGTTAGATCACATGTATTCTCAACTAATCAACTATAATTACATATTGAGACTAATTATATTCTTGTCAAATAAAACATCAATGATGATAAAGTATTCTCTCATAAGTTTTAAAGCAGTTTCATATTTATGACTCAAACGTAAAATTTTTAATTAAACTGGAAAAAATTCATATTATTTTATTCACTCTCTTATAGATATACTTGAATTATTTTAAAATTGATATTTAAGGGAGTCGTATGATTGAAAATTCAGTTTAATACTAAATTGTATAAAATCATAAATTCAGGTATTAAAATATAAATACTTATTACCATCTTCTTATTATCTTTTTATTACTTTTTTTTTTTTTTGTTATCAAATAAGTGACACGTAGCTTTATTAATGTTACGATGTCAATATGAGAAAAAATATGAGTGCATATATCACTCAAATAATAAAAAAGGTAATAATTTTAAATTACATTCTCTATTATATGAGTAATTAATTTTTTATTAATGTGTTGCATATGATTATTATATATTAAATTTATTTTAATTTTATTTCTATTTTTTTATATATGCTATAGTTATATTATTTTATATTATTTTATAATATTAATTTTATTCATAGTATAACTCATATTCATAGTATTTTATAATATTTTAACTAATAATGTAACTTTATTCATAATAATATAGTATTTGATATTTTATTTATAGTGAATTATAAGAATACATATTTATTTTAAATTTAATTAAATTACTAATTTATCCATTATTAAAAGTACTATAGAATATCTATTTTATGATATTTTATATATTTTCTGTTCTCACTTTTATATACGTTATGATATGTACATTTATTTTTAATATTATAGAATACACGCAAAAAAGATAAGATATATCACTTAAATAATAATAATAAAAAATAAACACTTCACTTTCTTTTGGGTTTAATAATGAAATATTAATGAATTTAAAGGTGGTAGGAAGTGTAAGTTTAAAGTTTAATAATATAAAGCAGTTGACTATTAATGTGATTGGATGCAACAATCAATTGTGTGTTGCATCAAAACTTAGATAAGCAAATTTATACATGACGATCACAATAATAAATGCTTCTATTTATAATTATTGTATAAATAAATGCCTCACATTTCGCATCTTGCATTTTTTTTATTATAATTTATTCAACCAATTAAATGGAGTAAATATTCAGTTAATAATATTATGTCATCTAAACTCTTTCCATCTCCTAGCTACATGATAAATATAAAATAAATAAATATATAATTCATAGATGCCATAAAATTAAAAATATTTTTTGCATGAAAAAATAATATATATTAGAATTTTGTTACAATAAATATGAAAAATATAGTTTTTTTTTGTATAAATGAAAAAAGAAAATTTGCTAAAAAAACATGAGCTTTTAAAATTGTATCAAAATTAAATTGTACTTTAATTTTTTCATTTAAATACACAAATTTTTAAAACTGTATCAATTTATCAATTCCAGCGAAACTTTGCTGATATGACAAAAAATTTGGGAGATATTAAAAAGGCTATGTTGATTAGAAAATTGACTAAGAAGCTTACTCATCTTATAAATTTTAAAATAAAATTTTAAAATGTTCTCATTTTTTTAAAAAAAATTTTAGAACCTAAATATCTCTGGCGAAATCCGCTGACAATAAAATTTTTATTTTTCCTTACTCTGCTGACTAAACAACTTTCAAGCACAATATTTATATTAATTATTTTTCAAATTTAAAGAGAGATTTAGGTTATAAAATTTTAGAAAAAATAAAAATGATGTCGTTTTAAAGTTTTTAAAATGACTCAGTTTTCTAATTAGAACAATTGTTTTAATCGCACTGAAATTTTATATCACATCAGCAGAGTTTTGCTAAAATTTATAAATTGATAAAATTTTAAAAATTTATATATTTAAATGAAAAAATAAAAAATACAATTTAATTTTGATACAAAATTAAAAGTTCCGGTTATTTTTTAAAATTATCCAATGAAAAATATAGTATTGTAGGAAAAGTCGGTTTTTTATTGCAGAACTCACGTAGTTTCGTTTTGGTCGTGTTCTTATTTTTTTTTGTTTATAATATAATATTTTCCTAATTAAATATTTTATTTATATTGAATCATGAGCATTATAAAATCTTTACTGTTACTACTATTTATAATTTATTATTATTGAATTTCCTCAAAGAAAACAGGGAAATTGAAAGGTTGGTGTAGTTGGACGTCCTTTTTGTGTCCATATTTGGATTGGATGAGAAAGAAAGGATCAACTTTGATGAGGATAACAGCTCTGTATCATTAGCACGTAACCTTTTCTCTTTTTTTTTCTTTCAACTTTTCTTTCTTTTGTCCTATTCATTGATGCCCTAACTAGCAGGAAACTTAATTATATATATCCAATTGAAATTACACTTAATTTTTTTCTCTTGTATATATTTATTTTTGAGGTCCTAATTAAATATTGCCATTTTTTATTTTCTTGTATATATATTTATTAATTTACAAACCCAACATAGGATATATATAATAGTAGATTGTAGTAAATAAAAAAAAAGTACTATCTGATAACCATTAAGCTATAACTTTAATATACTACCTTGAACAATTTTCTATCTTTAACTAATTTTATGAAGGAAAAAAAACCCATTTGTTTACTGTATTCTTACATACTATTTAATTAAATATATAATTTTTACAAAATATTAACTTTCATGGTTGGATTTGATATTGCACTATTTTTAGGGTGACAGAACACACGGATGGTTTTCTATCCATACCTACAAAATAAAGAAAATTATGCCTAAAGTGGCAAATTTTATTCCCTATAAAGTTGGATTAAATCTCGAAATATATAGTTTATATATGGGGAAGGTGAAGGAGCGAAGTAGTGGTTGGGATGGGCGGCTGTGTTTGTCATAAGGTTTGGTCAATTAATGCAAAAAGTTAAATCATTTTCATATATATATTACATAAAAAAAAAAAAAAAGTGTCGAATTTTATTTTTTTAGAATTAAACGGTGACCGTATGTACTATGAACATCAAGGCATCAAATATTAATTGCCAATGAAAGAGAGGTTGGGATTGAGATTGGTGAGTAGAGATATCCAATCCAAATCACACTTAGGGCTGTTTATGGGCTGATTAATTTCGATAAAATCCACTGCATCTTACATTTTTTACATAAGATTTTATCAAACTAGGCAAAAGTACACGCTTTCTGTGTAATACTAATAATAATAGTTATTTTCCTTCTTGTTTCAGTGACTAAATACTGATTATTCTACTATCTCTATTTAAAAAAAAAAAAATAGAAAAAGGAAAACAGAAAAGAAAAGGAAAATTAAACAAAGAAAAGAATAAAAAGAGTTCAATAATCAGACAAAATGGCTATCAAAATTATATACCAAATAGCATTCCTTAACCAAAAACAAAAAAAAATCTATTTTCCTTTTACTTATATTTTGAAGTTTTATATCATTCAACAATTTCTCTATTTTTCTCGTTGCTTATCTCACCTTTAAAATTTATATTCTATCTTCTCAAATATAGAGATTGAAAACTAGTTCTTAAATACTTCTTCACAATTTTTTTTTCTCTTACTATTTTAATTTTAATCAATTTTTAAGAAAATAATTTTGCTTTTCTAAAAGTTGGATAAATGGCAAGCTATTTAAATGGATGGAAACAAGTGCCATGATATTGTAGATATCTTTTCTCTGCTCTAGCTTTTATAAGAAGAATATAAAGAGAATTTTTCAGATAGGCTATGTCCACTTATATCGTTTATAGAATAAATCAATTACTCATTGACTTGTATTTAATTATTTTATTTTTATTGGTTGAAATAAATGCAATATGCATATATATTATTTAATGACTTGATTAGTTTATTGATAACACGATAAACAAAATCTAAGTAAGAATTTCTTACATATCATAGATATATTTTCTCTACTCTAGCTTTTATACAGAGAATATAAAGAGAAATTTTCAGATAGGCTATGCCTATTTATATCATTTATAGACTAAATCAATTACTCATTGACATGTATTTAATTTTTTTATTCTTATTAGTTGAAATAAATGCAATATACATACGTATTATTTAATAACTTGATTAGTTTATGGATAATAGGTAAATAGAATCTAATTAAGAATTTCTTTTTATATAGATATAATAAATAGTCTAGATTCCAAAACTGATATTTTAACATTTTCAATTTCCTTCTATATTCTTTTAGACAGTTAACGGAACATTTAAAATTTTCTTTTAAATAGAGCTATGAGAGATTTTCGCTGCCCATTTGAATTTTCTTTTAATTTTCGTATTTACAATAATATCATTGGAACATCTTTTATTTTAGATTTAAAGTTAATTCATCAAGAATTAAGAATGTGAATTGCCGAATTATTCAGTGGGATCCACTTTTTCTATATGGATCCCTTCAAGTAAAAAGAACCAATATGCTCTTCACTGGACCAGCGAATCACTTTTTTTTTTTTTTAAAGAAATTTTACAAAAATGGAAAAACAAGTAGATATTTACAAAAAATATTATCTCTCAACATTGTTTTAACATATTCGTATACATAAATTTTTTTTCAAAAATATCAAAATCAAGGTTTATAAAAAAATTAATGAAAATTAAAATTATAAAAAATTTATTTAACATTTACCAAGATTTATATAAAAATTATTCAAAGTTTACATGATGTTTACCATAAAAATAATGAAAATTAAAGTTATAAAAGATTTACTTGAAATTTACTCAATTTATACTTCATGTTTACCATAAAATTAATGAAAGTTGAAGTTACATATTGTTTATTCAAGATTTACCAAAGTTTACACAAAAATTATTCAACGTTTACAACAAAATTAATAAAAATTGAAGGTACAAAATGTTTATCACATATTTATTTAAGATTTATTTAAGTTAAACCCAAGAATTACTCAATATTTACTATAAAATTAATGTAAGTTAACGTTACACAATATTTACTAAGATTTACCATAAAATTAAAGTTACAAAAGATTTATTAAATATTTACTTAAAGTTTACTAAAGTTATACCAAAATTTATCCAATGTTTACAAGAAAATTAATTAAAGTTGAAATTATATATGGTTTACCTAAATTTACCCAAGATTTACTCAAGATTTACCTTACATCAAGTTAATCTCTCAACTAAAAATTACCAAAGTTTAACGAAGTAAATAACCTTAATTAAGTTAATTAAATTTAAGTTTACATATTTTTTTTTTGCTAATTAAGTTAATTAAACAATGATTAAAAATAAATAAATGCATGTATCAAAACAAATGATGGTTATACAAGTTAATAAAATTCTTAATCCAAGTTTAAAATATGAAAATGACCATTTTTTGTCTCAATTAAATGAAAAATGTGCTAAATATATAGTAAAATCTAATATTTAAAAAAATGGTAAAAATAAAAATACAAAAACTTTTAATGAAAATACATAAATTTTATCTATAAAATTGAATTGAATTTTTGTAAAACTGGTGCTCCGTGTAAATTTTCCCATTTTTATTCCTTCTCTAAATTTATTTTAATTACTTTTCTTTTCATTTATCATTAAATTTGTTTTTATTAAGAAAATATTATGTATCAGTAAAATTGTTTTTATTAAGAAAATACTATGTATCTCTTACATATTAAACATATACCTTATGAATGATACAATTATTGTATTATATATAAATTTTATTTATCTGATTTTAATAAAATATATTTATTATTTATTATTTTATTTATTCTTAAAATATATCTTTTATCATATATTTTTCCTATACCTTACATAAACTACTTTATATTTCAATATAACAACTTTTATTATAATTAAAAGAAAGCTAATCCTGATAATTAATTTATTAAAACAATTAATCAAAATTAAGGGTTTTGCAAAATAAAATCTAAATTAAAAAATCTAAATTTCAACATTATTATATATATTTGTCATATATTTAATAATTATAGGTAACACAATATAACTAGCATATATTTTTTATTTACATTTAATAATTTGAATATAACAAATTCTGAACCAAAAAAAAAAAAACACTAACAAAAAGAAGTACGGTCCAGAAGCAAAAATTGATGCATAAAACGCTGCAAAAGTGCTTCGCATAAAACTAGATTATACCTCCCTTATTATCCCTTAATTCTGTCATTGGGAAATTAAATGCTAGACGAATCCTTCTATAACTATACCTCTATCCTATGAGCAAATATTTATTTTTGTTTTTTATCTAATTTTAGAAAATACACACTAAAAGTATATTTAATATATATTTATATTATATATATATATATGTTATATTTAAAATTATTAATATATTTAACTCAAAAATATTAAATTTACTGTAATAAGTGTATGATAAATATTTGCTTGGTATAGGTGAAGTATATATAATGTACATATTTATTAAATTTACAAAATAATTATGATAAAAGACAATTATATATGCGATGTACATAATATAAACATATATAGGATATATATATATATTGTACAAAAAGTATACAAAATAGTATATCATATAATATTTATATTATTTTAATTATAATTGCTAATTTGTGGAACACTTATCATCTTCCTCTTATCCTTACCCAACAAACCACTATTAATCTATCTCCTTTCTACTTTATCCTCAAAATTTTATTATTTATATTATAAAAGTATAAAAGAAAGCAACATTTTTATTATTATTTAGTTATTTATATAATAAATTTTTTTTATTTTAGAAAACACACAATAAAATTATACAATTTATTTTTCTTTTTCTGTATTATTTACACCAGATTTTATAGTTCAACAAAATGGAAGCCCAAAGTCCATAAATGTTTGAAGTCCATATTCATAAAGAGTCAAATACTTGGACAAATAACAGCCAAAATAAAATTCTTTACGAATAGAAACACTATGATACAGTTGAAGAGAAGTGGCAAATTAGAAAGAAAAATATGGGACTAATAGCTATAATATGTTGGCGCTAAGGCAGTTGGGGAGAAAATGGTAGAGAAGAATTGAGTAACTGTTAAAAGCCTGAAGAGTGGAACATTACTGGAAGTTATAGAAAAAATAGAGATATAGCCCAACGGTTATTTTGGCATTGATGTTATGAAAAGAAGAAGCCACTATTAAGAAGGGGACTCAACAACAAACACTCGTAAAAACAAACAAATCAACTCAAATCTAACAAATTTCAATTAACATCGATTTCATTTCAATTTTAAGTTCAGTTGTTTTTATCTATAAGTCAACTCATTGTAGCTCACTATTTTCAATTTCATAAGTAAAGCTATTTTCTTCAGCATTTTGCTTTCATTACAAAATCTATTTTTTCTAAGTTTTTATTGTTTACTAGCATACATTCCACTATTGTCAATATTTTTTTCAATAGCAGTCAAATTTAGGTGTACTGTCAAGAAAATATAAGAATTTATAGTCAATTGATTAGAAGTTAACGTGTAAATTTCATTTTAGTTTGGAAACATTTTAATTTTCTAGAACACTTGCACTTTGTATTTTTATTCTAACATTTTTTTTTTGACACGCCCAGTCTGATCGTGGCAAATATAGGTTTCGAAACAGAATTTTTTATTCACTTAATCAGGATTTAAGAAAGGTAGCTAATATTAACATTAAACTGCTATTAAAAAAAACTAGGAGATTAAAAGTGTCTTGTTCATTGCAATGGAAGGAGTGTTATGAAGTCCACTTTTAAATATAGGCGTTAAAAAGTCATTCTAATATGAAAAAGGCTGATGTGTATACTTTTCGTTCTTAAAAATAATATAGATTCAACCCATTTCATTACTAAAATTTTTAAATAATTTATTCATTAAAAATAAATCCTATATAATAATATTATATTAAATAAATTAGTTAAATATTGAACTGGATTGAATATAAATTCAGTAAATACACATATCAAATTCAACACTTGAATTGTACTTTTCTTATTGTTTTACAATTTATCTATTTTTTAAATTTATTCAGCTTTCGGATTTGATATTCTTTTTCTACAAAAACTATACTTTACATAATCAAATACAAAATAATAGTATTTTTACTATTTTTTAACTGAAATTCAGCAACAATACAAGATAATTATTTTTATGTATCATAATTCCGTAAAATTTTTCCATTTTTCTTATCATCAAAATACTAATTATACTTCAATTAAGTGATTTAAAGTTCCAACCATTTAAAAATATATTCTCTGCCAACATAATACTCTTCCCACTTCTCCACCATGACTATTCATTTTGGTCATTTTTACTTTAATTTCTAATATTTTTCATTCTAATTGAATTTTTCTAAAATTTTAGCTTTAAATTCATATTAATATTTCCATTTAAATTAACAATTTTCAATTTTACAACGAATAATCCTTGTAACTATATTCTACATCAATAATTTAAAATCGAAAGTTATTTTCGATTATTAACTATTATTTTTTGCTAATTTTTTTAATCAATATTTTTATTAAAATTATTTTATTCATAAAATTTTTAAATTTATATCACTAATTTATAATTTGTTAATTATAAATATAGTAATAGTTTATTATAATTCAAAATTAGATCATACATTGATGATTTTCATAATTTTATCAAGTAGGTGATGATTTAGTAGCACAAGATCTGTATTAGATTGATTTATAGCTTTGGGATCCCACTGTCACGTCCGCGATATAGACCCTGATCGTATACGCGTATTACTGTCGTTTGTACCGCAGTACAGAGGCGTACCGACCAGAGTCTAAATACGGACATATGAGCATGAAAAATTTAATTTAATATGATAATATGACGCTT
>CATIWF010185909.1:0-17900 GCA_949630135.1 Balakata baccata
AATTAACTAATTAAGGGCATGGGAAAATCCCACCGCCACCTTTGGCACCACCAGCACCTCCACCGGCGGCACCACCAGCAGCACCTCCCCCAGCTCCACCACCGAGACCACCAAGACCACTATATCCTCCAATTCCACCAATTCCACCATACTTGCCAATTCCACCAAGCCCACCTAACAATGGCAAACCACCAACCACACCTGCGTAGCCCCCCATTCCAGCAAAGCCCCCAACACCACCATAGATGAAATTCTTTTTGTCTTTAAGGCCAGTGCCGCTCGGTGACTCGGCCGCCACAACAGGTGCAGTGGCATGCACAAATATTTGCTCATTAGGGAGATTATGAGAATCAATTTGGTTATTCATATTATCAGAAGGGAAATTACGTGCATTTGCATGCAGAAATGCCAAAAAAAGAAGAAAAAGCAAACCCCACTTACCCATCTTGTGTTGAAGTATGATTTGGTGGTAGAATTGCATGGAGGGTGCGGTTTATATAAGGGAATGGGGATTAGGTAATAGTTGAGTGTATTAATGAGGGTGAGATTTATTGACGATGAGAGTTTGCTCTCAAAATTCTCGAGAAATGGAACTCTTTGAAATCAGGATCAGATTTAGGTGAATCAAAAGATGTGAAATTTAAGGAAGTCATATTGTCAATATCAATTCATTTAATTCAAGTGTGTTGGATCAAAAATATTTAGATATTATCAATCTACCACGATTATACCAATATTAATACAATTATTAAATGATAAATATTTATTTATTTTATTTATATTAGTTAAAATAAATACAATATATATTTACATATATTTACTTTATAAAAAAAATAAAGTAAGTAAATATATGCAATTTGATGGTTAAATTAATTTATAAATGATATAATAAATTGAATGTAGTTAAGAATTTCTTGTATATTCCTTCTATGTGATTATGATAAATTGTCACTTCTTTTATGTTGAGAAGTGTGTACTTTCATTAAACTTGCCCAAATTCTTTCAATTTTTTTTCTCAATGGAATTAAAAATAACATGATGAGGAATTGAAAAAGACAAAATAGGCTTAAATTATGCAAGACAACATTTGACAATATGCATGTGTGACACAAAATGATAAATGGCAACAAAATACTTAAACACGTAAGTTTCACAAATATGATATCATTAAAGTAATTTGGAAATTACCAAAAAAAAAAAAGAAATAAATTGAAATTTTGATTTTTCTCAAAAAAGAGAAAAAGAGAAAACGGAAATTCCAATTTAAGAATTAGAGAACTGTAAAATTTATAGAGAAAAAAGAGGAATGCGAAAGAAATTTAGATAAGGTACTGCTCTTTACTCAACCAACATTTTTTTTTCAAACACAGGTATTCTCATATAGTCAATTAGGATTCAATATTAAGATCGAACTTGCTGGTATTGTATATGACCTTAAAGGTGTGTGATAAAATATTTTTTTATAAATTTAAAGTAATTGTATAACCAAAATTTAAATTCCATATCTCGAAAGATACATTGTCTTATTACACCCTCACGCAACATTTACTATACCCTGCAATTAGCTATTACTTGACTTTCAAACATATTAATTTATAAAGATGGCGAATCATGTGCGTGCATCATTCGATGTGCCTTAAATGAAACCAAAGCAATTAAATGGTTCGATACTTGTATTTTCATCTTGATTGGCAAAAAAGTTTTGATAAATTAGATCAACTATGTCATTTATAGATCAATTCATATAAATAAAAATAAAATAATTAAATGCATATTATTATGTATTTGAATTGATCTAATAATTCTAGTCTACCAAAAAATTTCTCTCATAAACTTCGTAAGTTGCATGTTGGTGAAGAGAAATTTTAATTAATCAGCACATAATTAATTTTTATCTTCAATGGGCTATTCTTTTCAACAAAAATATATTATGGTAGTTAATAGGGAAGGAAGACACAATTTGTAGCTAGTTAGCTCTGGATAATTTTTATTTAATTTTTTCATTAAAAAATTTATATAATTTTTTATAATTATATCCACATTAAAGAAAAGTCCTAAAGAGAGCCAACTGAACTAGAATTTTATATAATAATAATAATAATAATAATAATAATTATTATTATTATTATTATTATTATTATTATTATTACATTCTGTTATTTTCTTGATTCACATAAATCGGATCTAGAAAAATATTTTCTACCTTTTGACTTGACTTTATAGTTGAATGTATTACTTGTATTCTTCTATAATAAGTTTCTGATTAATTTTATCTTCTATTATGCTTCTCATATGCGTATAATTTACAAAGAGCAATAGACCCGGTATAGATGAATCGGCGATAGGCAATTAAAGGGTTAATTTTATTTATAGTCACTTAATTTTATTTTTATTACAGTAAAATTATAAAAAAAATTCATTTTTAAAAAATCACTAAATTACATTTTTGTTTTATTAAAGTCACTCCAGATCAATTTTCAGTAATATCAACAATCAAGTCAATCTTTCGGTGACACATCAGCTATTATGTCAATTTTCTTATTACCAAAATCATAATTGAATTGAAATAAAAAAATTTTATAATTTTACTGTAATAAAATAAAATTTAATAATCATAGATAAAATTAAACCGATAATTAAAAAAAAAGCAGAAAATTATTGAAAGAGGGACAAGTAGGAAATATTTTTAAAAGTAACATCAAAATTTAAAACCCATGAAAGAATTTAATTTAGACAACTTTTTAGTTGAAGAGAAGAAAATTAACCATCACAAAACTAACACATCAAAGCAAATTAATTAAGAAGATGTCAATGTTGAGAGTTTCCTCGAAGCTTCCCAAATTCCTCCTCTCGACCTTTCGTCTCTGCTTCCCCTTCACCATTGCAAGTCTATTGTAATTTTTATGCACTAAAAATTTTTATATTGAGAAAAATGTCTTTTGTTACGCCAATCTTTGTATCACCTTTCACCATTGCAATTCTTTATATTTTTATTTTTTATTTCGATTTATTTATTGTAAATTAATATTTATTAAAAGAAAAATTTGAATGATTTTTATTATAAGAAAAGAAAAAAAAAAGTAACATATCAATGAAAAAATAGAATATATAAAAAAAGTAGAAATATATTAATTACAATTAGAATATAGAATAAAACTTGACTCTCTAGATGTAAAGAGTCAAATTCACTCTCTACACTAAATTCTTAAATTAGAAAATATATTAGATTTTTTTATGAAATAATTATCTAAAATAAAAAATATATCGCAAATAAAAAGTATATTGGAATGTCCTTAGATTATGTTTAAATTAAAACAAAAGGAGATCAAGGATATCTTTGACTCCATGACCAAACAATCCCTCTCCAAGGGCAGTGTGTTGGGTCCCGCAAAACACATGCCACTGTTGTCTTGTTTTATTCTTTTCTTTTTCACTTTTTCTTTTTTTTTTTTTTTTTACCGAACTTTTTCTTTAGTTAAAGTTGACCTCTTAAATTACACATATGTCCCTATGTTCCATCCCCATACTTTAAAGAATGATGCGGTGTTTTGCTTTTTCACAATCAATGTTGGCAATTTCCCATAAATACTTTCCCAATTAAATTCTAACGATTTATCTTCCCACAAAAATTAAATACTCCTAATTTACCTGTTTTTTGCCAAGGTCACATTAGGTAATTGAGCCTAATCAGCTAGAGGTATTAAGCTATCACAGCAACCAAACAGGCTTTCATTAACTGCACAGCCCAAATAGTCCGCGATTCCTCATTTTCCTCTCGAATTAGGGCAAATTAAATTATACATCTAAGCGTACAATTCTGGGTATTTTAAGTAAGTTTATACGTACTAAATTTTTTTATATATTATTTAATAATTATATATATTATTTTAGTAATCGTAGTTTTTTTAAATTTAACTATTATCTCTCTTGCGCAAGAGTTAAAGAATTTGATTTTTCTTGGCTGCCATTTTATTTATTTTCTTTTGAATGTTTCTTTTTGCACATGAATCCATTTTATTTCTACAATTCTTAGAGATTTTGTAGTCTATGATATTATATTCTTATATTTGCAATGTTATAAAAATTGGATCGGCTCGGCCAGAGAAATCGGCCACCAAATTGGTTGGTTTTTAGGTAGAAAACCGGAGGCGAAATGAACCAGGAGAAAAACTAGATAACTAGCCGGTCAAACCGTGAACAGGCTAACCCGGCTGATTTTTTCAGGTTTTTTTAATTTTTTACAAAAAGAATTTTTTTATTAAATTTGGTTCAATATAACCAACTCAATCGATTCACCCAAAAAATTGATCTTAAAACTAGATAAGTTAACCACAAACTAGTTAAATTGGTCAAAATAAATATATTTTTGAAGATTTAACATACTCTTATTTATAATATGCTATGTCATTTTATTTTTTTCTATATAATATTGTTCACTTTTTTATTTCTTTTTTATATTACTTTTCTTTTACAATTTGAGATTTTTTATTGATTATATTTTCATATTATATGTTATCTTTATATTTAATAATTAATTAAATATTCAATTATGAAATATAATTTTTTTAAAAAATAATACAAAAAAGAGAATACGAGACATGTTATATTAGTCTTTTATATTAGAAATGACCTCCAATAATTTATATTCTATTTTTATTATGTATGAGATATTATATTTTATTATATATGAAACATATTATATTTTATGAAAATACTATGCAGATCGGTTCGACTCCGATTCAATCTTAAATCTTTGATTCGCTGGCTTTTTCAGTTCATTGACCAGACCGGTTTTTATAACCTTGTATATTTCTTTTTCTTCTTCACTTTGTTCTTTTGCTATTTGATTTCTCATTTTGTTTATATTTGTTCAATTTGTTTTTCTATAAATTGATGAATATATTTTATTTGCGAATGTGATTCATAAGAATTCAGATAATAATCAAATATAAATAAAAATATGAAAGAAATTTATGAAAACATGTAATGAATTTATAGTTATAAAATAATATATCTATACTTATAACATAACGTATCTATTGTTATAAAATAACGTATCTATAGTCATTAAATAATGAATATAAACATGTTAAGCAAATAATCAAATATAGATAAAAATATGAAAGAAATGCATCTACAGTTATTAAATAATATATTTGAACATAATAAGTAAATAATCAAACACACAAAAAAAGATGAAAGAAATTTACGAAATAAATAATTAATATACAGTTATAAAATAATATATATAATTATTAAATAATAAATTTAAACTTGGTATGTAAATAATCAAACATTAAAAAAATGAAACCGATTTATGAAAATAAATAATAAATTTACAGTTATTAAATAATGAATATACAATTATTAAACAATAAATCTACAATTATTAAAATAATATATTTATAATTATTAAATAATGATTTTATTGAAAAAAAAAAGCTACAGTGAAAATTTTTTAACTTCGTTAAAAGAACCTAGCAATGATAAACTGAGGAGCAAGATATAACAACTCCTCGAGTTAGTACCGCTCTATAAATTCTCCTTCTCTCTATCCTCGAAAGAGAGCAAAAGCAGAAGTCGAGTGGAAGAATATGGCAGCCAAAGTTGTGATTTCTCGGCCTGTCACTTTCGTCACCGGCAACAGTAAGAAGCTCGAGGAAGTTCGCGCCATCTTAGGCCAAGCGATTCCCCTGCGATCTGAGAACATTGATCGTACGTAATCTCTTTTGCTCTGTCGAAGTGGTTCTCTCTCTAAACCATCCGTCTCTCCCTCTCTGCAAAATTGACTTGATTTCTTCTTTGATCTATTATCTTTACAGTTCCTGAAATTAATGGAACTCCTGAAGCGATCACTGAAGAAAAAGCTCGTCTAGCTGCTGCAAAGGTGTGTGTGCGCAAATGTATACTCGAGAGCTCGAGTTCTTCTACTTCTTTTTGTTTTTTCCTTTAAATTTCCGTGGAAGGTTGGTAAAGAAATATTTTTGTTCGTTGCAAATGGAAGGTGAAAGGACCTGTGTTGGTGGAGGGCACTTGTCTCTGCTACAATGCCTTCAAGGGCCTTCCAGGTACAAATAATTTAATTGTTCTTGAAATACACTGTTAGTTCTAAAATTTCTTAATATGATTCACCTGTTAGTGCTTACTTTTCTCTATTAACTGTAAGCTGAATTCTAGTTTCTTGTTGCAGGCCCTTATGTGTAAGTTGGATTTCTCTCCCTCTCTCTGCTACAGCACCTGCTTTTTCGCTTGCAATTTCCATTTAACTGCATTTTAGATAAGTTCTGTTTGTCAAATTGATGATTGTTATGTTAACGACTTACCTTCTAATTCAGTCTGTGGCAGGGACAGATTTAGCTTGGTGCAATGGGGCACTTGCCCACAGCCCCTAAAATATTTTTAAATTTCTCTCTTACTCTCAAAATTATATATATATATACCTCATAAATTTAGTTTTATATATTTTATATAGTAAATTATTGAAAAATACAAAGGGATGGAGGAAGTGTTTGAAATTGTTATTGAATGTCTAAAAATTAAAATTTGAATTTTTTTTATTTGATTGACTATTTTTTTTTAAATTTTTTATAAACAGTTTTTTTCAAATTTGCTTCTAAAAAAACTATTTATCTACTTCTATCCAAAATAGTTTTCAAATTTGAAAAAAAAATTCTGAAAAATATTTTTTTCGAATACTTTTTGGTTTTTCTTATTTTATTTAATATTTTATTTTTTCGTTCTTACTTTTTTTTTTTTGTCTTACCATTCTTTTTTATTTTCCTTTTCTCTACTGTGTATCAAATCTATAACTTTTTTTTTTTCCTCATTATTCATTTGGTGTTGGTAAAAAAAGACAAGTGATTAACTTAAAGTAATAAAAAAATCAAAGTTTGTTACATAGAAAATCTCTATTATCACTTATAAGGTGAGTTTATATATATATATATATATATTAATTATGATAGTTGATTAGATTTTATGGTATTATTGATATCCAAATTTCTTAAATTAAAAATATATATTGTTTGATGTTTGGCCCAATATTGATATAGTTTATTTTTTCAAATTTAATGCTTTATTTTTAATTATAAATGAGTACTATATTTTAATGAAATGAAATTGAAAATGCATATTTTTTTTGGATGTTTGGTTAGTTTATAAATTAATAGTATCATTATTCATTAATATATTAAATATAATTTATTACGTGAAAATGAATATTTGACCCTTAATTTGGTTAATTTTTTCAAATTTAATTTTTATTTTTAATTGTGAAATTAATATTAAATTTAATAAAATAAAATTTATTTTAATTTCAATTAGTAGAATACTTGTCTTAATAATATTTTATGATTATATTTGTAACATATTTATTTTTGTTGTATTGTTTTTCTTTTAAAATATCAATAATTAGTTCTTCATAAAAACTTTTACTTCAATATAGTATATAATCTATTTGATTATGAAATTTATAAGGTATGTTCTTATGTTTGAAAGTCCGTTTACTAATGTAATTCATTATAAAATTACTTGTATTTTTTTATACACCGGTTGTTTTCATATAATTTTTAATTTATTATTTATTAAATTAAATTTGCCCCACTGAAAAAATTTTTTAGATCTATCCTGGTCTCTAGTTGGTAGATAATCTGTTAATTTCTTTGTTAGACTACTCTTCTGAATGTCTGCTTGGTGCATTCAGCACTTCTAAATCTTCATGTATTTAACTACATTTTCTGTATCTAAAATCTGTTTTCAGTTTTCTTGGATATTTAAATTTTCATTGCTAAGTTATCATTTTCCATGATAATCTTGAAGAAATTGGGGATTTCTCATCCAATTTCTCATTAGTTGATACAAAAATTAATTTACTAGAAAATCGCTTGGCAATTTTATTTTTTAAAGTAATGGATTCATTGTAATAACTCAGGCATCAGCTTGTATGGTTTTTATCTCAATGGCTTTCTTCAAAATATCGATACTGTCATAAGCTCTAGTAAATTATTCTGCTCTTCTAAATTTAATCAAACTCTTGTTAAGTTATACTGTGGGACATGACATCGTATATTTCTTCTTGGTACTTGTAATTTGAGGTTCACTGGTTGCAAAGGCTGCTTGCTACATTCTTTAATCATATGAATGTCAGAGTTGCCGTTGTTTAGTTTTCTCTTCTTGACTTAAAGTAACGTTGTTAAATGATGCAGCAAGTGGTTTCTGGACAACACTGGAGTAGAAGGTTGTACTTTTCACATTTTACTTTTTTCTATATCTTGAAATTATATTCTGTAATTTTTTAACCTGTCACATATTTCCTATGTCTTTAGGTTTGTACAACTTGTTGGCGGCATATGACGACAAATCTGCTTATGCACTATGTGTATTTTCATTTGCTCTCGGTCCTGGCTCGGAGCCTATTACATTTCAGGGGAAAACTATGGTATTATTACACTCTTTCTTTAAGTAAAAAAAATATATAATCCAATATATTTTTATATTATTTGTAAGATTTTACTTAGATAAACATATCAACATAACTGCTTTGTTGAATGCATAGCTTTTATTAATGAAATTCCTAAATAATTCTTAATATTTTACTTAAAGTATTCAATGTACTTTCAAAAAGATATTGCAATGTTGTATGTAATGTGTATTATCTGGATTCATTTAACCGAACAAATTCATATTTATTGAATTTTCTTCACATTCCAGCTTATTTTCCTTTTTTTTTTTTTTTCTCTAGGGTGAGATAGTTGCACCTAAGGGACCCAGGGATTTTGGATGGGATCCAATCTTCAAACCTGATGGATATGATCAAACGTACGTTCCAGAAGTTTGTGTTTTGGTTCTTTCAGTCAATTTCTATATGTTTGTTAAAAATTTATGCCAAGGTGCACAGCTGAATTTGGTTATTTGTCTGGTTATGAAGTTTTGCAGAGATATCGAATGAAGAAAAGAACAAGATTTCTCACCGTTACAGAGCACTAGAACTGTTGAAATCCCACTTTGCTGAGGGTGGGTATGCCTTTGAGATAGATGAATCTATCTAGTAGAAATGGAACTCTTTGAAATCAGTATCAGAGTTGGTGAATCAAAAGATTTAATTCAAGTGTGTGCGATCGTTCTATGTGATTATGATGAACTGTCACTTCTTTTATGTTGAGAAGAGTGTACTTTCATTAAACTTGCCCAAATTCCGTCAATATATATATTTTTTTTACCTCATTGCAATTAAAATTAAAATGATCAGGAATTGAAAAGACAAAATAGTCTTAAATTAAGACAACATTTGACAATAAGCATATGTGTGACCCAAAATGATAAATGGCAACAAAATACTTAAACACGTAGGTCTCACAAATATAATATCATTAAAATAATTTGGAAATTACAAAAAAAAAAAAAAAGAAATAATTTGAAATTTGATTTTTCTTAAAGAAAAAAGGGTAAAAAAGGAAATTCCAATTCAGGAATCAGAGAACGGTAAAATTTATTGAGATAAAAGAGGAATGTGAAAGCAATTGAGATGAGCTACTGCTCTTTATTGAGACAACATATTTTTGGCCAAACAATAGATATGCCCGGCTATTAATTTAATACTGAAATTAATTTTGCTCGTACTGAATGCGATTTTAAAAATAATAAAATATTCCTTCATAAGAGATAACTGTATATCCAAGCTTCAAATTCGATATCTCTAATTGAACCGAAAGAAATTCATATGATATTATCTAACTCCTTTTCGTAGGTATACAACATTTACTATAGACTGCAATTTACTATTACTTGACTTTCAGACATATTAATTTATAAAGATAGCGAATAATGTGCGTGCATCATTCGATGTGCCTTAAATGAAAACCAAAGCAATTAAATGGTTCGATCCTTGTATTTTCATATTGATAGGCTTTGTAAGTTGCATGTTGGTGAAGAGATATTTTAATTAATCAGCATATAATTGTCTTCTTTCTTTCTTTTTTTTTCTTCTTTTTTTGCGTTTACGCAATATTCTTTTTTTTTTCCCTTATAGATGGATATTTTTCTTATTATAGATTGAAAATCTTGATAGAACAATTTCAGAAATTAATTTTCGTCTTGTACATTATAATGTAAACTCAATCAATGGGCTATTTTTTTCAACACAAAATATATTAGTAGTTAATAGGGAAGGAAGACACAATTTGTAGCCAGTTAGCCCTGGATAACTTTTATTTAATTTTTTTCATTAAAAAATTTATATAATTTTTAGAGAAAATTTAATAGTTTACCGGAATTTATATATTTTTTTTCATATTTACTTTTGATTTTGTATATTTTCATCAGTACCTAAATTCTTTTCTTTTCTACCGTTTCTTTTTTTTTAAGTAACTAGGATTCAAATCTACATGGATGGGAGAAGATCCGAAGCAAAGACATCAAGAGAAGATGCGGTGACATGATCAACGACAACATCACCGCTAGAGAAGTCCTCGGTGCCGTCAGTAGTGAAGTTGGAGTAGAAACCGAAGTTAGAATAGCTCTCTTCTTTATGGAAGGATCTGTGATTAGAAGTATGAATCTCTTCTCCATCAATGTCAAACGAATCAAAAAAAGCCATAATTGCGTATTTGAGAGTAAGATAAAGGAGGATACCAATTTCCCAGGAAAGATCGCTGTTTATGTGACCTTGTATTGGTTTTTTGCTGCAATCGGTGGCTTACTTTTCATAAAGACAAAGCAACCTAGCTAATGAAGACGATGCCATGGTTAGTGATATGATACCAAGAAAGAAGAAAACCAGTAGGGTATGAGTGTTTGATTTTAATTTTCTTTCTTTCAAATTTTTTTGTTTTTTTCCTTTTCTTTTTATCAACTACTGCATTTTCTTTTAACAACATTCAAGTGATCTATTTAATTGACTAATTACTTTTTAATTAGGATTTATTTGTATTGTTATTGATTTCTTTTTTATTCTTTATTTCTTTTTTGTAAAAATCACTAAGATATACTCAATGTATATTTAAAGTAACCCCAAGTTATACTGAAAATATTCTCATGGAATTTCCAAAGATATATACCCAATGTATTCTTAAGGAATTCTTTCGAGGGCATTCTCAAGAAATTTCTAAGGTATACTCAAAATATTCTAAAAGTATATCCGAAATATTCTCATGGAATTCTCAAAAGTATATCGAAGTATCCCTCAAGTATCCAATATATTCTCAGAGAATTCCTCTCAAATGATTACTTGATAATTCTCAAAGTATATCAAAAGTATATCCAAGATATTTTCTAGGTATTCCCAAAGTATAATCAAGATATCCCCAAGAAATTCTGAAATATATACCAAACTAATAGTGTAAAATTTTGTGATGTTTTGAATTTTGATTGAATTTTATTATTATTCTTCTTTAATGATTTAATTGTTCTTGTTTTTTGTTTTGTTTTTTATAAAAATTGAATTAAGATATTCCTAAGATATACCAAATGTATGCCGAAGATATACCATTTGGGTATATTTTTGAATGATTTTGAAATTTATGTATTGTTGTAATTTTAGAAAGTTGTTTTGAATAAATTTGAAAAAACTTTGAGCACCGGTACCCATTTTTTGTTATTTGTGTAAAATCCCCTTATTTTTATAATTATATCCAACATTAAAGAAAAATCCTAAAGAAACCCAACTGAACTCAAATTTGTAGTTGAGAAGCAGTAGAAGGTAAAGCCCAATACGGCCTATTCCAGTTTAGGTGCTTTGCAGCCTGAAGTCAATTGGTTAGAAAATTTAGGTTTTTTTTTTAAACTACATTTTTACATGTCAACGGATTGAGTGTAAATTACTCTCTCGAACGTTTTAAAGTAACTATCTAGAAAAGTTTTATGTCAATTCATTTATACACAAAATTTAGGTTTATTTAATTATACCAATTTTTTTATTAATGTATGTTGCATATGATTATTAAATATTAGATTCGTATTATAATTTATATGAAAATTATTAATTTGTCCATTATTAAGAGTTTTATATAAAATAAAAGTAGTAAGTATTTTACGGTCATTTTGTCTGTTGTCAAATTACTAATCTGTCTATTATTAAGAGTCATATATAAAACCAAGATAGTAAATACTTTACAGTCATTTTGCTTATCTCTTATATTCTTAATCATTCACGTGCAATGCACATGATTTTTAATAATTGAATACATTATTATTAAATAATAATAATAATAATAATAATAATCTTATCAAATATAATTAAGTCACATTTTATTTAATTACTGATAGTTGTTAAATATTTTTTATTTTTATATTTTATATGAAAGTAAATTATATTATATTATGCATATAAATTTTAAAAATTTAATCCGTTATATATATAATTAAAATAAATTAATTATTAAACTATATAAAAATTATTAAAAAATTATAATTTCTCAAATAACTTATATATAAGAATTGTAGTAATTATTTTAAAATTCATGTTATGCATTATGTGCATAGATATAGTTTAGTTTAGACTTACTATTATATAAATTCAATATGTCAATGTGAATCATTATTGTACTTTGAATGACAATTTTGACTGTATCTTTCTAATTTTTTTTATTAAATTTTTTTCTTTTTAATATTAGTATCTGATTTTTTTTTCTTTATATAAAACATAATTCTAATCCTAATAAAATTGGATTTATATTTAATAAATTATTAATATTATTCATTAATAAATTAAATTATTAAATAACAAAATTAATGCAATTAATTAACTAATATAATCAGATTGATTTTTTTTTTGATAAATTTGTCAAATTTACACGTAAGAATGGTCCACCTTCAATCGTCTTCAAGCTCTTCCATTGCATTTGGTACTCAGATGTCCAACGATATTTCAAATGTGATTGTTGAGAAGGTTCACTTATACAACTCATTTAGTGGGATTGAGTTCAGAACAACAAAGGGTAGATATGCTTATATTCCAGGTATATTTATATCAGATGCTGAATTAGAGAACATCATCTTGGCATTTGCTGCCATTGGTGATTACGGATTACATATTGTATTTGTAATCTTTTACCGAGTAATTTCAAAATAATAAACGATACATGGTTATTATTATTATTATCTTTGTATTTTAACTAACAATGTAATTTTATTCATAATAATGTAGTATTATATTTATAGTAAATTTTACTACCACCGTCCGGAAAAGATAGATTTACTATCCATTTTTATCCGTACGAAGTTATAAGCTACTTTCTTTTTTTGAAGTATAATTATTATGCTCAATTACAATTTTACCTTTATTTATATATTTTACTATTATTATGTCATTACTTATATCAATAAAAAATTATTTTTTTCTAACTATTGTTTTAAATTAATCTTGAAATTTGTTAGTATTACAGAATATTAATTTGAGTTACATTTTCAATATAATAATCAATGGAGGGCATTTTTGAAAAATATGAAGTAAAAATTATTAATTTAACTAAAGTAACTAATTTTCTTAATATGCGTACAAAATGGATCTAAGTATATTTTTTCTATACGAAGGGAGTATAATATTATGGTATTTATTTATAGTGAATTAGGTATTGATATGGACATATCATATAACAGAAAAAATTTCAATTTTTGCTCCTTACTTTAAAATAAAAAAAAATTGTGTCTAATTAAATTTAATATATATACCTGGATCCAATTTCTAACCCAAGTATTAAAGTAGATCATTCAATATTAATATTGAGATATTTTTGGACTCATCGGTAATTATCATTTGATTTTTATATAATTTCTTTTATTTTTTTTATTAATTGGTTTCATCTTATTTGGAATGTTAATTAACTAATTAATATTTACTCTAAATATAGAGTTATAATATCACAATAGTATTAACTAAGCTAACTTCATTTTAATATTAATAAAACTTTTATTTATTGATAAAGTGCTCATGTCACTAATATTTATTAAGATTTATATATAAAATAGAGATAAAAAAACAATTTGATTAAAAATTAGTGGACTGTAATATGGTAAATAATTATAATTTTTTTTGTTTTATACATAAATTTGGATTCTAATAATATTTTTGATTAACTGACTGTTAATGGCTAATCAATTCATATATAAATATACAAAATTTTCTATTTTTTGTTGTAAATAACCATAAAGATACCGTGTTTATAATTAAAACTTAATGTTTAAAAATATAATGTTAAATAAATAATTTTATTGTTTAACGTAGTAAAAAATTAAATAAAAATTTTAAAAACTCAAACACTTGTAATATCTAATTTATTTTATATATAAAATATATCTAGTTCAATTAGAATTTGACTTTTAATTAATGAATTATTAATATTATTCACTACTAAATTAAATTATTAAATGATAAAATTAATCTAATTAATTAATACAATCAAATTAATTTTTAGGTAAATTTATATTTCCCCCTCTATTTCCATTTTTATATATAATATGATATGATATAATCATAATTTGTAAACATAATAATTATTAAAATTTTCTTGTCTAGACCCGTTAGACAAAATTAATAATAATTATTATTATATTACTTACATAACATTTTTTCATTTTCTTGATTCAGAAAATTATTGAAGGAGGGACAAGTGGCAAATATTTTTGAAACTAACATCAAAATTCAAAACCAATGAATGAATTTAATTTAGACAACTTTTTAGCCGAAGAGAAGAGAATTAACCATCACAAAACTAACACATAAAAGCAAATTAATTAAGAAGATGTCAATGTTGAGACTCTAAGAAGCACAAATACAGATACAGCTATAGGGACACGATACGATGGAATATATAAATATGGTAAATTCTAAAAAAACTAAGACACGAATACATTAGGGATACGACATAATAAAATGATAAAATATAATTAAAAATTTAAGCTAATTAAATATCTAATTTTATATAATAATAATAATAATTTAATCTATAGAATTATTATTGAATATTAAGCTAATTTCTTAATATAAAAATTAATGTGTCAACTATGTCATAAGAAATAAAATATCAATATATTAAATGGTAAATCTGTAATATATCAGCTATGGCATGAGAAGTAAAATATCAATAAATTAAAGGGTAAAATTGTAATATATCAACTATGATATGAGTAGTAAAATTTCAATAGGTCGAATGGTATATTTATCATTTTAACAACAAACTTGTAAACCCTAAAAAATGATTATAAATAGTCACACTTTGCCTTCAACCCCAAAACCTAATCACTCTCACACAGATTAGAGATGGCTGCTACTGTTGCTGCCCAGCTCGCCACCTCACCAGCAATTCACCGCTGCACTAGTAATTCGCCTTCTCGTCATCGTGAAGTCTCTCCCCACTGGAAAAAAGCTATAAAAGGTGAATGATCTATCGAAACAGTGTCCAAACCCATGTCATTTGCGTGTCCCAGCTGTGTTCAGAGCTTTGACCTCTTTTCCGGTCAACGACATGTCACATGGCGTATCCGATATATATCTAAGGCATATCCGATGCATTTCCACGTATCGGTGTGTTTGAGGTGCTGAGTCTTCCCTTATCTATTGTTTGTGCTTCAGTGTTGAGAGTTTCCTCAAAGCTCCCCAAATTTCTCCTCGTGACCTTTTGTCATTGGTTCCCCTTCACCATTGCAAGTATGTTCTAATTCCTTAAATTATTAGTATTTATGCACTAAAAATTTGCATATAGAGAAAAATGACTTCTGTTAAGCCAATCTTTGTACCGCCTTTTGCCCATCTAAAGTACTAGTATAACTTATTGACAACAAATTTGGAATTGCTCATCCTACAGTAAAGTATTAGTACTTTCTTCAATAAGACGGATCAATATGAAGCGGATTGTATAATATTTATAGAGAAATTCGAGGATTGTATGTTAATTTGATTTTGAGATTGTTCATTAAAATACAGGCCAAAAAGGATGTAGAGACATACTAGAATGTGAAAAATGTGACAAAAGCTGTTAAAAGAGGAACAAAAGAAGTGAGAAAAACTAGTGAATTCATCAAAGATACAACTGCTAATACAGCTGAATCTGTAATACCCAATTTGTAGGAATTAAATTTGTTGAGATGTTGAGATTTTGAGAGAGGAAGAAACAAGAAACAACATACTTCAAACTAAAAATTGCAGGAAATTTTAAGAAACAGATTAGTAAAAATAAACCTTTTTTTCTTCTTCATTCTCTTACACAAACATGCATACAAATCTCCCACAAAAAACTACAACTCTAACTTTCAAAGCACACACACTTAAACATACATTTTTTTCACAATTTCTCTACACACAAAAGCTGACCAGCTACTCTCCTTTTATAGCCAAAGTAAGGCTTTTAAGTCATATCAAGTACCCTTAAATTTAGCACCATCATTGTTTTTACTCCTAACACTTTGACTATGACAAGAAATCAATTTAATTTTCCAAGAAAAATCTCACCAACTCCATCGAAATTGATTAATTAACAAATAATAGAATTTGCATTATATGCGTATGAGATATCAGGTGACCAAAATGGTTAAAGAAGTGATGAATAAAGTGAATGAAACTGCAGAAAACATCACAGAAAAAGCTAAGAACTCCGTCTCTAACGTTTGGGGAACCGTCGGGGCCACAACTGAAATAATCAAGAACAAGATTATTGGCAAGTGAAGTGAAGTAATATTGCCACATTATAATCATTAACATCATTCTTGATTTTCCAATTAATTAAAATGTGGCCTGCTTATGTATAATCTTGAATATTATCCTTCTTTTTATGCTATCCTAATTAAGATTGCTAGCTTGTGATTTTCCCACAGAATTGCTCTTGTATTTCACTTCCATTATATGGGTTCATTATTTTCACAGTCCTTGATTATAACATGATGATGAAGAATCAAGATTTGTCCATACCAAACAAGATCTGGTTATTGTACCTGATTGGTAATTCTTCAAGAAATAACTGTGCATGGATACTCAGAAAATGTACAAGAAAATGCAGGAAAATTGCCACAAAATGGAAAGGGAAACATGAATCATGAGTTTCTCGAGTAGGAACCAACTTGTTGAATGACAAATTTTGTCTGCTTTAAGTGAACTAAAATGCCCACAACTAGCAAAATTCATTCAATAAAACTAGATTCATATGTTAGATATATTTTAATATCTAATTGTGGTTGTGGGCTTTTTAATTGAGAAATAAAGATATATTACAAAATAAAAGGCCTTAAGAATCTGATCAATTCTTTATTTAGGCAAGACTTCATTAATTAATTTAGTGTGGATAATTAATGTGGGCCAGATAATAATATGGGTGTGATGGACGGCCCATGATTATTATATTATGTGGGCTAAGTCTCTCTTATTACTGACTCTTACCCCCTATATAAGGTTGGATAGGGATAAAGAAATGAATAAGGTTTCAGAATTCTATCATTCGGAGTCAGGAAACGAGAGAAGATCTTAGTGCAATCTCATTCAGATCGTTCTTGAGACGATAGATCCAGCGAAATCAGGTTTTTATCTATGTCCTCTATTTCAATTAAACTTGTTTTGTGCTCTAAACTGCATGTAATAGATTCAGGGCTGAATTATCTCCCATCAAAAACTTGTATGAGTCTTGCGCCTGTAAAAGTTGGGAACAGTGCATTCTTCGGGGAAGGTAAAATTGGTGACTGGAAGATTTATTTGACAGTTGAAATGGCAGAAAGGCTTGACCAAATCACCCATCACAAGTTTAATGGTTCTGGGTTCTATATGTGAGTCCATATATATATATATATATATATATATATATATATATATATATATATATATGTGTGTGTGTGTTTTCATATTCAGATCTTGTTTTGCAAAACTCAAGGTTTTTTAGTCTGGTTCAGACTTCTTTTTTTAAGTTTTAATAAATGAATTCTTT
>CATIWF010185937.1:0-13825 GCA_949630135.1 Balakata baccata
CCATTTTGAGCATATGAATACATTAATTCATAGTCCTCATGTCAAGGAACATATATCCGGGTCTTTTTTCCAAAACCGAGTTGTGGGACCCACCCGAATAATCCTCTCAAAATGGCTCATAATCACATTTTTTCCAACAATTATGAGATTCCAGCTTTCACTCTCACTAGCTGTTAAAAAAAGCAAAAGAAACTATCATCAGCAAATAAATACGTATAGTAGGCAGTGGTAGAGGCAAACTCCTTAAAATATAAGGGAAAGAGATAAAAGTCTAAATAAAAGAATACAAAGAATCATAAATCTAAATTTATAGTATAAAAATAAATTTATAATATTTTTTATGGGAGATAAATATTAAAAAATAATATAAATTTACATATTATTATATACATTTTAAAAAATTAAGAAAAAGTTATAGCTCTGGTAGAATGCGGCTCCGCCAGTAACAGTAGGAACCTTTCTACTAACCTGACACCCATGAACTATATCCATGAATAAAGCAAATAGAGCTTATGCACATAAAATAAACAAATAAAGAAACAAGACATCTTACCTAATTGAGGGTGAATATGTTCACTAAATATTTTTCTTATCAATTAGAAGTTTTGAATTTAAATTATTAATATATAGCTATTTAATTTTTTTAAAATAATATTTTATCGCTTTTTGGAATTCCACCCTACAAGCTTTGGATTATTCCATATATATAATAATCATAAAAATAAAAAATGAAAACTTCTTGTCCGAGGTCTCTACCCATGAAAATATATGACCCATCTCGCTCCCATTTAAAGACTGTATATTTAACCGCGGTGACACAAAACATATATAATTTATATATAATGTATATATTTATTAAATTTACAAAATAATTATAATAAAATTATATGTGGTATACTTAATGTATATATATATATATATAAAGTATACAAAATAATATATAATAAAATATTTATGTTATTTTAATTATAATTGCCTAATGTGTAAAATACGTGGTCCAATTCCTCCTATCCTTTACCCAATAAAGTCACCATCAATCTATTTCCTTTCTACTTCAACCTCGAATTTCTAATATTTATATAATAAAAATATAAGAAAAATGGAAATTTTTATTATTATATTATAATTTATATAACAAAGTATTTTTTTTTAAATTTTAGAAAATACACAATTAATATATACGATTTGTTTTTTTTTTTTGGTATATCATGATAGAGATAAGTTTCAAAATTGAACTTCTTGTCCGCATAGTCAGAGTTCAAAAAAGGATAATTAAAGTTAATCACAAAAAAAAAAAGGATAATTAAAGTTAATATCAAACTGCCGTTCAAAAAATATAAGAGAAAAAAAATGTCGTGTTCATTGCATAAAGCTTTTAAAAGTCCACTTTTGAATATAGGCCTTAAAAAATTATTCTCACACAAAAGGATGTTTGGTGTCCTTTCTTCCATGTCAATCAATGTCTAATCCAAGTTCAATTTAAGCATCTAAATTATAGCCATAATATTCTAATTATTTAAATTATATATAAATTATTATTTATAATAAAAAAATTTTAAATTTTATAAAAATATTTATTGTTAAAATTTATTAAACAATTTAACCAAAATTTGAAAAAAACTTCTGTATTAGTAAAAAAGTTTTACGTTTTGTACAAAATGAATATTATAAAATATTTTATCTTTCTCATTTTTTTTTATTTTCTCCTAATTTCTTGCAAACCAAATACAATCAAAATATTATGTTAAATGATAAAAAATTTTATTTGATTCATTTTATACACGTAACATTTATATATATAAACTTTTTACTGATGTGAAAAATTTACGCCAGCATTCCATTAAATAGTTTAACAAATTTAGACGATAAATATTTTTTTATTACAAATAATACTTTAAATACTGAATTGTTATGAATTAGAAATTAGAATATCATTGTTAAAATTCAAATCCACACTATCGTAAGCTTTGCCAATATCTATTTTAAAAGTCACATTTCCTTTATTTTGTTTTCTACTGTCTTTTATTTAAAAAGTTTTTGAAATTGCTATTAAATATTTCAAAAATATATTTTAAATTTTTTAAATTTAATTGATTAATTTTTTAAAATTAAATATATTTATATGTTTCTATTTAAAAATAATTTTAAAAATTTAAAAATATATATATTTTTTTCAAAAATCGTTTTTGAAAATGTGATGTCAAACATACGATAAAACAATGAATTATTTCAAAAGATGTCAACACATTATGAATTATCAAATGTCCAAACACAAAAAAGTTAATTGAAAAAGGAGAAAATTAAATTATTTTATAGATTGCATTGCATGGCGCAATAGCTCTAGTTCTTTTCATACTATTAGAGCCAGCAACTTTAGGAATTATGATAATTATTTCGACAGGTCTGGCTGCGTTTGAAAATTGATTTATTTTTAGAAAAATTATTATTTGTCTCGTTTAATAAGTTAATATCCTCTTTATCCTTGAAAACATATATAATTGGTATCATATAATTTTTTTAAAATTTAAAAATTATATTATTTATTTCTATAAATTTTAACATATTATACTAATATTTTAAAAAATTTGATTTATTGAATTAATATCTCTAAGCAGAAAAAAATATTTTTTATTAATATACTATATTCTTTTTCAAATATTAAAAGTATATTAGTATATTATACTTTTTTTTCAAACATTAGAAAAGTACTAATATATTATATAAAAATACAATAAATAAATAATATGTTTTTTAAACATAAAAATGCACTATTTTTTTTAAACTACTTTTCATGTTTTCTATAACTATTTTATCGTAATATTTTAGTGAATTTTCAGTTTCTAAAGTTTTCGAATATAATTATACCATAAATATTTTATTTCTTTCAAAATTATATTTTGAGTGTGTTAATTTTCTGAGCCCAAAGGCCGCAAATCTGAAAAGCCGAACTTTCCGTTAATTCAATATGAATATATGATCATTATCGGATAGGATGATCCCCATCTAATGTTAGTTTTGTGTAAACCGGTAACCAAACATCCGCCCATCTTCTATCTTCTAAACCCTGAACCCTACAATCTTCTTATTTTCATTTATCTGTCAAAATCTTCATCTCTTCCTTCGATTGATATCCATCCATGGCGCTCTGTAAACAAACCTTCATTTCCCACCTCAAAGCCATCGCCATCCACCAACGCTACCACCTCCGCCGTCCACTTCCGCCGGTTATTTCTCTCCGCTTCCTTTCTTTCTCCTCATCTGAAGAAGCTGCAGCAGAGCGTCGTCGCCGTAAGCGCCGCCTCCGCATTGAACCTCCGCTTTCCTCGCTCAACCGCGGTCAACAACAATCTCAAGCCCAACAAACCCCAAAACCCATTCAAAACCCTAATGCACCCAAATTACCCGAGCCCATCTCTGAAGTTTCCGGTAAACGGCTCGAACTCCATAACCGTATCTTAACCCTTATTCGCGAAAATGATCTCGAGGAGGCGGCGCTTTTTACCCGCCACTCTGTATACTCCAATTGCCGCCCCACTATCTACACTGTCAACGCTGTACTTAATGCTCAGCTCCGCCAGTCTAAGTATTCCGATCTCCTTTCTCTCCACCGATTCATTGTTCAGGCCGGTATAGCTCCCAATATAATTACTCACAATTGTATCTTTCAGACTTATCTTGATTGCCGGAAGCCGGATACTGCGCTTGAGCACTATAAACAGCTAATCAATGATGCTCCTTTTAGTCCATCTCCAACCACTTATCGGATTTTGATTAAAGGGTTAGTGGATAATGGGAAGGTTGAGAAAGCTTTGGAATTGAAAGAGGAGATGGTGGGCATTAAGGGCTTCACGCCAGACCCACTTATTTATCATTATTTGATGGTTGGTTGCTTGAATAATTCAGATGCAGATGGAGTTTTTAAGCTTTTTGAAGAGTTAAAGGAGAAGACTGGCGGGGTTGTTGAGGATGGAGTGGTTTTTGGGGCTTTGATGAAGGGTTATTTTGTTAGGGGAATGGAAAAGGAGGCTATGAAATGTTATGAAGAGGCTGTTGGGGAGAATTCCAAGGTTAAAATTAGTGCCGTTGCTTATAATTCAGTATTGGATGCATTGTGCAAGAATGGCAAGTTTGATGAGGCTTTAAAGTTGTTTGATAGGATGATACAAGAACATAACCCACCAAGGCGTTTAGCTGTTAATTTGGGGAGCTTTAATGTTATGGTAGATGGGTATTGTGCACAGGAGAGATTTGAGGAGGCCATTGATGTTTTTAGGAAGATAGGCGATTATAGATGCAGACCTGATGTTCTATCTTTTAATAATTTGATTGATCAGTTATGCAAGAATGGATTGTTGGTTAAGGCTGAGGAGCTCTATGGAGAAATGGATGGAAAGGGGGTGAAACCAGATGAATATACTTTTGGTCTATTAATGGATACTTGCTTGGCGGAGGATAGAGTTGATGATGGGGCTGCATACTTCAGAAAGATGGTGGATTTAGGTTTGAGACCTAACTTGGCAGTCTATAATAGATTGGTCGATAAATTGGTGAAATGGGACAAGGTTGATGAGGCAAAATCCTTTTACGATTTGATGGTGAAAAAGCTTAAGATGGATAATGCTAGCTACAAGTTTATGATGGAAACATTGGCTGATAAAAAGGATTTGGATGAGCTACTTAAAATGTTGGATGCAATGCTGGATGATGAGGCAATCGAATTTGATTTGGAATTGCAGGAGTTTGCCAAGGAACTATTAGGAAGGGCAAACAGAGCAGAGGAGTTGACAGCGCTTATGGAGAAAAAGGAGAGGGAGAAAGCTGAAGCTAAGGCTAAGGAGGCTGAGGCCGCTGAGGCTGCTAAGAGAAGTGCGAGAGCTGCTGTGGCTTCTTTGCTTCCATCTAAGTTGTTTGGCAACAAAGAAAGTGAGACAGAGTCAAAGTCTGCTAATGGAAACGATGTGATTAACGGGCAAGGGGAGAATAAAGACACCAAGGAGGAATTTGCTACTGTAGGCTCTGCTTCTGCCAACATGAACTCAAATGGAGATGAGGCAGCTGTAAAGAATGATGCCACAACTGAGCGGCGGCTAACAGCTTGAATGTGCTAATGAGGAAATGGTAAATCTTTTTATGCTCCTTTCTTCATTTATGTAACTAAATGTGGGAGGAAATCATGATGGGTTATGTATGGAACTAAACTGAATTTGGTACTTTTTTATCACAATTCACTGCAAGCATTCGTTCGACTCCCATTGTGAAATCAAGAACTAAATTCTATACTTGCGTTACGTCAACTCCTATATATATTTATGAATCAGTTCTTGCTCTTGATACAAATAAGATCATTTTTAATTAAGTTCTTCCTTAAAGTTATGGGGTGTCAATTTTGATGGTTCTCTTGTCTGCAATAGTGGTAGGATGCTGTGTGTAGGGCAGGATTATTGGCTTTTTTTTTAGTTGGGTTATTTGATTAGCCATTACTATGAAAAGTTCATCATCTTTTTCTGTTCTTTCTAACAGAAAGTTGCATTGAACAACACTAGGGAAAAATATACAACATGATCAGAAAAAGGATAGCAAGAGAATTGGGTATTTTGAGCATCCCATCTACGGTGCAAAAATGTGATTTGGTTTCATTTGCCACCCAAATACCAACATTGTCTGACTTCAATCTGGTAAACGAGAAAAACTGATGTTTAAGGCATAATTCTGGAGATAGCATAGATATATTGAAATTGTGATAGGTAATTTGTTCAATAATGAAGTTGGCATCTGCATATTTAATTAATAGAGATCCTGCTATAGGAGGAGATGTACTTTGTCCTGTTAATTGCGTTCCATTCTAATAATTGCTTTGACTCGGTTATTCCAACACCCAACACTATTCCAGTCATGTTCCAAGTTCATTACAGGAACCATACCTGCTATGTCATTACTTTGAAAAATACTATTTGTTCCTGTACCAACTCTTGCCCAACATTTATTTGTGCAGTCTCCTAGTCGGTCTTGAATCAATTTTTCTTTGCTAAAATGGTACTGCTGTTTCTGTCCCAAATAGGAGCGAGTATAATTCAGGTTTAACTGAATTACTGGAAATAACTAAATTAAAAATGAATTTTTCCGGTCAATCTCTAGTTTTTTTTCATAAAATGAGGTTTAAATTTTAGTTGGGTTTGGATCGGTTTTTTTAATTAATTAATTTTTCTCAGAAACTATCCGAACCGAGTCTAACTAAATATTTTACATTGGTTCAGTCTTTCTCAATAGTTTGGTTTGATTCGGGTGGCTCTTAGTGATTTGATGATGTGTTCTCTTTGCATGTTGACCCGAATCAACTATTGCACACCCTACTAGTTCCAAACCTGAAACGAAAACAAGGCAGATAAATGGCCAATAATCAGAACAATTCCTTCTAGAAAAGACTTGTGAAAAATTATTTCTATTAATCACAATTTAGTGAGGGAGGCAATGAAGATAATAGACATCCAGGAAGACCTTTGCCACCTTAGAGTTTCTGTCCTTAGCTTTCCTCCTAGTATTAGTATTTGAGAAAAGCTACTTGTACTAATACTTTTTGTCCTAATTTGTATAAAATATTTGTACTTTTAATGCAAATTGAATAAAACAAGTAAGTGAGTGAATATAGTACAAATACTTTATGTAAATTAATGCACTTTTTGTTCCAATTTGTATAAAATATTTGTACTTTTAATGTAAGTTGAATAAAACAAGTAAGTGAGTGAATATAATACAAATACTTTATGTAAATTAAGAGAAAAAAATGTTAGGACAAATAAAATTTCTTTTAATGTTTTGAAACACAAGTCACTTAAATCCTTTGAAATTTTCAAATTTTACATTTTAATTCATGATTCAATGCATATTGGAAGACATTAATATCTTGAAATTGCAGGCAATTTCATTGATGATTGTGTAAATTAATTAATTAGTATTTAAACAAATAGAATTCAAGCGCTTTTAAGTGCAAATCTCAGATGGAGAATTGTAACTTAGGATGAAATTTAGTTTTGATGTTTTGATCTAAGTAATTAGCGCCATCTACTTGTTAATTCAAGACAGTTCTCATTATCAAGCAAAGAATTCATCAAAGAAAAGCTGCTTATTATACAAATTGGAAAAACTGTGAAAACTTCTCATCAATTACATCATCACCATGACAGGGTAGCTGTGATACATACGAAACAAAACAATCCCAAACACACAAATCTTTGAAATTGTTTTCCAAAATCATTTGGCTTTAGCTACAAAGATTGGGTATGCATACACCAGATTCTGGGTTTTGTTGTTCCTTCCATATTCTCCCGGTAACTCTAAGTTTCAGTTCTTTCCTGTCTCCTCCAGAAAAGAAAAGTGCCATATTCCGTTGAATGATGAGACCGTCGTGACTGTCCCTCACCTTTCTGTGGCTATCTCGGATGCTTCGTGGGGTACCCTCCCAAATGAGTTTCCTGCCATTTGCCCCTACCTCAAGGCTGTAGCTATAGTTACGAGCCTCGGTCTCATCGCCCATGAAACGGAGGAATGCCATGTATACCGGGGCCATTCCAAGCTGGAATGCTTCAAAGTGGAGGCAAAAGTATTGACCAAAACAATGGAAGACCTGATAAAAAGGGCAGCAACACACAACATTTAAGGGGTTGAGGAACAAATTAAGCAATGCAACGAATATGCAAATAATGGACTACTTTGGCCATTTCAAATGCATGTTCAACCCCGTTTTTCACAAAGAGACACAAACATTTATTTTTCAATGGGTACTCCCTGAAACTAGCAATCAAACCACATACTCTCTCCAAGTTTTATCGACGTAGAGACTATATAATCAAATTGGTGACCTGACACACTAGATCCTGCCAGTGTACTAGATCAAAACAAAATAGTTCAACCTCAATGATGGAAATATCTTCATCACCGGATCAACATTTAATTCTAGGGAAAATGTTCTGCTCAATTTCGTAGAACTTAAATTCCTCCATTTCCAACGCGTCAAGCATTGAAACTTAGAATTAAAGTCTTACCAAAATTTTAAAATGTGAGGACCAAATTATAGCAAAATTCCAACAGTAAAAAGACAAAGCATATAATAATATCATACCTCAAAAACAGAAGTTTTTCTCTATTTTCTATCTGCAAGGACTAATAAATAATTATGAAACTAAAGAGAATGCTGTGTTTTTGACATAAATAATGGTAGATTTAGTAGTTACCCCTTCAAAATCATATAATCAAATATAAAAAAAAAATATGTGCGCTGCATCACAATATTGTCCTTTGCTCGAAATACACCAAAGTCTTTTGAACATATTTTATCAACTAGATTTTACAAGTAACCCCTTCAAAAATATTTTATCACACGTTTAAACACATACATGCACTGTGCATCACAGTATAGTTCTTTGCTCTAAATGCAGTTAAGGTGAGATATTCTTTGCTGCAAGCACAATCAAAGAATCTTAAAAACAATGCTAAAGTTACCGTCAGCATCCAAGTCGCATTCTCCACCTCACGAGGATTTGACTTCACATATCGATGATTGAAAGTGCATCCTGTGTGCATGTCCACCTTATGGTCGTCCCTAAGATGAGCAACCAGGAAAGGAATATCTCCAACAACAGAGCATTCTGATCCAGCATATGGGCAATTATATGGCCTGAAGTTGCAAATCGTCTCATGCTTAAGTTTACTGTAATATGGAAATATTTCTGGGCACCCCAAGTTGTAATATTTGCAGGGCAGTTCAAGTGATTCAGCCACCTTCTCTAGTGCTAAACATCTAATATCCCCAAGTTCCTGTCTACAAGTGGGACACCTGTTGTGTACCCGTGTTTTACAGGTGGAACACAGTGTATGTCCATTATGACACTGTAAAGAAGGAAAAGAGTTAAATTATAAACTGTACCATAAGTGTCTAAAAAATAAACTCTAGCATCGATAGGCATGCTTTTAGCCAACACCATATTCGCATTTTCATTCCTCTAAAAATTAACAGGAGAGGTACAAGCATTACAGTAGGCATAGAAAGAGAGGGCAAAGAGATGGAGGGGTATATTCAATCAGCTAATTTCTTAGAAGTCTCTACTAAATGATGAATGATTAGATTTCAATTTCCAATAATCTCGTACATATTTAACAAGCATACTCAAACAATTAAACGGAAAATTGTCCATGGCATGAATTCCAGATATTAGAACTTAATATGAAATCCCATTCACATTTGGAATATTATCAAAAATATTGCAAGAAACAAGAATTGCTCTATGATGGTGATACTTCAAGTAGAGCAGCAGAGCCGCCAAAAACAAAAGCACAATATCCATTGAAGGACATTCGGTGCAGGCAGTTTAGAGGAAAAACATATGAATATCATGACATGAAAACACTTGTAATCCATCACAATTTAGTATACAACCCACTGTAGTAAATAGAATCAACTTGCAAAACGTTATCAATATTATCTTTTTGTACTGATTCAAGAATTTTCCAATATCCATTGCAACAGATCATCAGAATCCCATTAGAAGTTCCATATTAACAAATCTTTCGGCTGATGCTAACTATTGTGTAATAATTGTTATCAGTGGTGCGTATGTCTTAGTGCATTCACTGCTTTTTATATATTAAATAATATATCACAATAGACACGTGTATATTTCACATTCATAATAAATAAATATTCAAGTTGTTGATTAAATTATGAAAGCAGTAGTTAAATATACTATAAAATATATTGCCCTTTGATTATCTACAGAAAATTTATTATTAAGTTGTTAATAATAATGAGATAAATATCTCTGGTAAAAGATAATTTTAAAAATATTCATAACCGGTATAAGACAATGAATTAAGCATTCATTAAACCTTTCGGTTATCACATGGTTTATTTTGAGGAAGAATCTCATTATCTATAATAATGATATCTAGATAAACCAGTGGGTTCTTAAAAAGTTTATAGTACCGAATAATGACGCATGATAATAACTGCACAGATAATGCTAAATGTCAACAGTTATTATCTTGATCATAATATACGAGTCTTTTATGACTCAAAGTCTTTTGACTTGAGATGTCAAGACTGTTATTTCATGGGTAATTGTGAAGGTGTTCTTGACTTGTACTAAGCTATTCACGCTTGGTAATCTGGCTCATAGTCAACACAGTTAATTATGCAATGAGACATGAGATTACTAATAGTAGAACTCGTTACCCTGTAGTACCAAGACAATATCCTAATAGAGTTGATATTTTGATTCTGATAAAATAAATTTTTGGCTAAGAGAATTATGACTTATTAATTAGATTAATAATAATAAGTCTTATTTTAATTAGAACGCAAATTATCACTTATTATAATATTGACCAATAATGTTTGACATGTTGTGACCTTAATCAATATCAGAATCATAACGAAATGACTTAATATTATGATTTAAATGTTAAACTAATATTTGAGATTTTATCGGTAATTAAAAGGAAAATTCCGAAAAGATATTTAATATAACCGGGTATACGAGAAATTCGGAAATTGTGTCTGATATAATATTAAAAAGTTAATAATAAGGAATTCATAAATGATGTCTGATATAATATTAAAGAGTTAATATTATATTTCCATTCCGATAAAATTATTGACTTTATAAGTCACATCCAAAATAAATTATTTGGTTAATCTTTATTTATAGATGTGAGGAGTAATTTAATTGAGAATTAAATTAGAAATGATAACTTATACTTTTTGAGTTAAAATTAATGTTGATTAATTTTAACTATTTCTCTTATATATAATTTTAATTAAGGTGTTAATTAAAATTATTATAATTTAATTAAGTTAATTAAATTAACCATAATGGTATATTAAAGTAATTACCATGGTTAATAGAATAGAAGATAGATTTTATGATTAATAATGGTGGCTAAAAAAATTAGCTATGCAATCATTGCATCATAAATAAATAAAAAATTCAAAATTCACAACCACTGTCCGCAACATTTAATTGTAAATGTTGAATTTTTTTTTGATTAACAACCTCTTCTTCTTCTTAATCTTCCTCATTTGCTTCTTCGAACTCTTTAGAGCAAAAAGTTTGTTTTCTGCTTCAAATTTTTTCTTTCTTTCATCTGGTATGAGTATTGAAAGAAAATATTGAAGAAAAGCTTATAAAATGTTATTAGCTTATAAATTTACAAGAAGGAGATATTTGTGATCATACATCTTAAACTAGCAAAGGAGTTTCATCAACGCAACTAAAACTTTTGGTCTTTTTGCTTAGTTTGTACATTTGGTAAATTCGGTAATAAAAGGTTTGTTTTAATCCTTTTATTTTCCATTTTGTTCTTAAAATCATGAAATGTTATTGGCAAATGGATATTATCCATAGAAGGTTACAAAATGTGTTTAGTAAAAGTTATGGATAAATGCTTAAGGTTAACATGAAAATGTAAGTAAAATTAAAAAATTTTAAAATATCTAATTTTGACAGAAACCTAAAGCCCCCCACAATTCAAATATATTTTCGGCTTCCACCAATAATCACTCATCTAAAAGGTGTCGTTTACTGCAGCAAACACTTGACTTCCCCAAAATGAGTCTAAAGCTAAGTTACACCGATATCCAGAACTTGATTCAAGCTTATCGCGGGAAACAACTGAAGCCCAAAATTTAATCACCTTGTGCAATCGCCAATCTCAATATAAGACAATCATAATTCTGGTCCATCACAAATCCCCAGTCCCTCTATCCTCCGATCTTCCCTTCACATGGGTACAGCACAGTTGAAAAGGCACAGGACGCCTCAAATTTTTATGTACCAACACTGACTCCTAATCATCAACAATTAGTTCTTTAAACCACTTACCACTCTATCAATCCTAATCAAACTACATAAAACATCCACAAGAGCAATTCAAAAAAAAAAAGAAACAATAAATTACGCAAATCTACTTACTCAAACCCATTATACACCGATCAAATTCAACAACAATGGCTCAAATCAAAAGGGAAAAAACAACCAAAGTTGTAGAATATAGATATTTATAACATGATTACCTGATGGATGGGTGGGTACATGGAATTAGTGCAAACAGGGCATTCTAACAACTCATGGACACTGGTAGCTGGGGCGATCGCTGTTGGACCCATAACATTGTTGATGCCATTGTTGTTATTGGCGGCGGCATTGTGCGGCTTTGACGAAGCAAATTGATGAGGATGATGATGCAGATTGTGATGATGGATCTCATTCTCATCCAACCCATCTGCGGACGATACACACTCTATGCTATCCAACTCCATTACAGTATAGAAAATTCACCGCTTTTAATTTCAAATACAAAAAACTTCAGATCACCGAAGCCTATGCTTTCTCTCTCCCTTGCCTTTCCTTTTTCTTTTATGGTTTCCCTAAAAAATTTCCTATCTTGCTTCTCCGTTTCCCTATTCTTTCTATCGCATATTTTCTCGAGAAAGTTTTAGAAGCAGAAGAAGAGAAAAAGGCAAAGAGAGATAGAAAGAGGAAGATTCCGTGAACCAAACAACTCCCTTCTTCTTTCTCATCAAAAGCAAGTTCTTTTCTTTGTCAGCTGTTTTTCTCTCTCTTCCCAGATTTTGTGAAGAGAGAGAATGGGAGATATGTAAGGCTGACCGTTTGATCCATAGTTGGAGTTGGATTGAAGATCGTACGGTTATAAAAATTCCAATATTTTTTCGATATTTATGATAACTGTTTAAGGAGGTTTCTTGATTAGAAAAACTAACTTCTGAAAAATCAACTGCTTTTTAAAGTAACCAGCAGAATCTATCATTCTTAAACATACTCACAGCTTTTTATTTTTTTTTTTTTCAAAGTACTTTTCAGCAAAATGTGAAATGAAAAATAAGGAATGCTTATTATTATATTTATATTATTTTTATTTTCTTTTGAGTTACAAATATTTTCTATATTTTTCTATGTTATACTCTATATAAAAGTGGAAACTGGAGATTAACAAAATGACCGTAAAATATTTATTATTTCTATTTTTATATTTCATTGTTAATAATAGACAAATTAGTAATTTATGAACAAACACTCTATTAATATTGAAATGACTATCTCTATTTTATATATAACTCTTAATACTTAAAATACATATATACCCTCGTTCCAAATATTAGTAATATTAGAAACTTATATATAAACAAAAGTTTTATTAATATTAAAATGAAATTAGCTTATTAACACTATTATAGCATTATATCTCTATATTTAGCTCAAATATTAATTAATTAATTAATATTTCAAATAGAATGAAACAAATTAATAAAAAAAATAAAAAAAACTAAATAGTAACTAAAAATATACAATGCACGTTAATGAAAAACTAGTAGTATTACGAGTGAAAATATGTATTATTTATAGTATAATAATAATAATAATAATAATAATAATAATAAAAAAGAAGGTAATAAATATTTATCATAAAAATATATTTCTATTCAATTAAGACACTTTTTTTAAAGGAAAAAAGAAAAAAAAATCGCCCTTCAAAAATATACTTTTTGAATATTTATAAAAAAATTAATTGAATTTATTATACCCATGAAAGTATATAATAATTTTTTTCTAATCAAAATATAATAAGTTAATACTTCGATTAATTTCTCATTATACTGAACCGGTTATTAATAAAAAAAAACCGAACTGGTTATTAGCAGATTTTTCGATTAATTGTAATGCCAAAACATACAAGAAATATTGAGCAAAATAGGTAGTTTAAAGAAATGAGAAAAAGAAGAAGAATGTAAGTCTTCACTATTAAATAAACAAAT